>JABUQX010070061.1:0-11112 GCA_015478945.1 Trachelipus rathkii | reverse complement strand
TATATTTGCTATATATATATATATATATATATATATATATATATATATATATATATATATATATATATATATATATATATATATATATATATATATATATATATATATATATATATATATATATATATATATATATATATATATATATATATATATATATATATATATATATATATATATATATATATATGTATATGGGGTCAATCCATTTTTCCGTACCGCTGATGGCCGCTCCTGATACTCTTTTTGAAAACTTCTTTATATTTCGTATGGCGTTAATAAAGTATCCTTGGCAAGTTCAAACCACCATCTGTTTTTGTAGATTTACCTGGTTGTACCAGGGTGAGCCAAAATATTTGACCAGGTGGAGCAAAATTTATCACTTAACAGGTAACATTTTAAGTCATATCTCCATATTGGTAGTTCTTATACCAAATTTCATAGAGTGATTTGTTAGGGGATACTCTAAGGTACATTTGGCCTTTCCTGTTTTTTTTGGGAAAATAATTATGAAATGATCCGAAAAATTGTGTTAAAATCGAAGAAATTTCCATTTTCGTGGGTGTATTATTAAAAGAAGGAAATAATTTAACGATATAAAAATTTGTGTGATGATACATACTTAAAGTATGGTTTAACTTAAATCTTATTTGAAGTTTGGTAAATATTTAAAAAAATTTACAGGGTGTCCAAAATCAATTTTTCGGAAAATCGGTAACTTGAACCTTAATATCTCTGGGATGGGAAGTGCTAAAATCTGAAATTTTCACACATTATACTACCACCATAGATGTTCCTTCACCTGCATTATTGACTTTGGTATTTGCTTGTTTTTAAGAAATACAGCCATTCAAACAAGCCAAAAATTTTTTTTTTTAAGTTGTGTTATGATAGCATACGTGTAGGCCCACTCGTAATATAAAGTACCTATATTGTTAAAGTGTGTAAATATTATTATTATTATTAGAAATTATTAAAACTTATTGTCATAATTTTTTTCAATTTTTTATTTAGCATAAAACAATGAAATAAAATTTTTAAAATTACTGTTTAAAATGTCAATAAAATATAATCTAGACTTGTGTTTTTCTATCCAAAATATAACATTATTAAAAATCTACTTAACATTTAAATTAGTAATTAAAATTAGTTTTGATAAACACAGACGTAATAATATTTAATGACCGTTTTCCCCCGAAATCATTGGACCGGTCTTTCTCCTGAATTCAATTCTTGAAAATGGAATTTTTGAAAAAAATTTAAAATATTTATTTCGATATTTTTATTATTTCATTATTCTACAACATCATTAATGAAACTCCAAATGTGAGAAAAACTATTAAGTAAAGATGTAACTTAAAATTTCTGATTTTTTCATGATTCATAAAAAAAAACGGCGATTTTTGACCGATTTTCCCCATTTTATGGTACCTATATATATATATATATATATATATATATATATATATATATATATATATATATATATATATATATATATATATATATATATATATATATATATATATATATATATATATATATATATATATATATATATATACCGTATATATATATATATATATATATATATATATATATATATATATATATATATATATATATATATATATATATATATATATAAAAATATATATATATATATATATATATATATATATATATATATATATATATATATATATATATATATATATATATATATATATATACATAAACGTAGCACACACACAAACATTTTTTTAAGATAAAGATAGGCCCGTATATATTTTTTTATTTACAATCAACATGGTAAGAGCGACACAAGCACACTTCAAAATCTTAGCTTGCATAACTGAATTAATGTCACGCTTTACATTAAATATTATTACGTCTGTGTTTGTCCAAACTATAATTTCAAATATAATTTAAATGTTAAGTAGATTTTTTAATAATGTTATAGTATTAATTTTGGATAGAAAACACAAGTCTAAGTTATATTTTATTGACATTACTCAAACGTCAATTTTTCCAAAATTATTAATTTTATTTTCATTTCATTTTGCTAACGAAAATGGAAAAAGGAAAAAATGATAATAAATTTTAATAATTTCTAATATAATAATAATATTTACACACTTTAACAATATAGGTACTTATATTACGAGTAGGCCTACGTATGCTATCATAACACAACTTAAATTTTTTTTTTGGCATTTTTGAATGGCTGTATTTCTAAAACAAGCAAATACCAAAGTCAAAATTGCAGGTGAAGGAACATCTATGGTAGTAGTATAATGTGTGAAAATTTCAGATTTTTAGCACTTACCCCATCAGAGATATTAAGGTTCAGTTACCGATTTTGCGAAAAATTGATTTTTGGACACCCTGTAAATTTTTTTAAAAATATTTGCCAAACTTTAAATAAGATTTAAGTTAAACCATACTTTAGTATGTATCATCACACAAAATTTTATATCGTTAAATTATTTCCTTCTTTTAATAATACACGAAAATGGAAATTTCTTCGATTTTTAACACAATTTTTCGGATTCATTTTCATGATGAAATATTATTTTCCTAAAAAAAAACAGGAAAGGCCAAATGTACCTTAAAGTATCCCTAACAAATCACTCTCTATGAAATTTGGTATAAGAGTTACCAATATGGAGATATGACTTAAAATGTTACCTCTATTAAGTGATAAATTTTGCTCCACCTGGTCAAACATTTTGGCTCACCCTGTTACAACCAGAGTAAATCTACAAAAACGAATGGTGGTTTTGAACTTGCCAGGGATAACATTAACGCCATGCAAAATATAAAAGTTTTCAAAATTTATCGAGCGGCCAACCCATCAGCGGTACGGAAAAATGGATAGACCCATATATATATATATATATATATATATATATAAAGAGTATATATATATATATATATAGAAAAATATATATATATATATATATATATATATATATATATATATATATATATATATATATATATATATATATATATATATATATATATATATATATATATAAGGGAAACTGTAGTAATTATATAGGAATTAGTTTATTGAGTGTTGTAGTCGAAAGAGTGCCTCGAGTGACTGAAGGACTGATTGGTGAAGAACAAGATGCGTTTAGGAGTGGTAGAGGATGTGTGGATCAAATCTTTACATTGAAACAATGATTGAGAAAATGAGGAGAAGAATAAATTGTATTTAGGTTTAATGGATTTGCAACAGGCTGTATGATAGGATTAATAGGGAAGCTCTATGGCAGGTGTTAGTAATATATGGTGTTGGTGGTAGGCTTCTGAATGGAATCAAATGTATTATTATAGTGAAGCGTGTGTAAGAGTAAATGGTGTCAAAAGTGATTGGTTTAATATTAATAGCGGAGTGAGGCAGGTATGTGTTATGTCTCCTTGGTTATTCAATTTGTATATGGATGGGGTTATGAAAGAATTAGAGATGGGGTGGCAGGAAATGGTGTTAGAATGATGGAGAAGGGAGGTGAGTGGAGGGTGCCCTACCCATTATATGTGGATGATTTGGTTTTGTGTGGTGAATTGAAGAGAGTTTGAGAGGATTGGTAGAGAGATTTGGCAGGGTGTGTAAAAGGAGGGGCCTGAAAGTAAACGTAGATAAGAGTAAGGTTATAGTTGTGAGTGAGGACAGTCCTTGGTGTGAAGTTGTGTTAGATAGTGAGCAGCTATAACTAGTTTCCGAGTTTAAATATTTAGGATATATATTGGATGAAAAGGGAACGGATGATGCAGAGTGTAGTAGGAAAGTTTTGAAAGGCAGGAAGGTGGCTGGTGCAATTAAATCGTTGGTGGATGTAAAGGGACTAAATTTTGAGTGCGCTAGGGTCTTGCATGAGGGTATGTTGTTACCTGTGTTAAAGTATAGTAGTGAGACTGGTCTGGAATAAGAGGTATAGATCTAAAGTTCAATGTGTTCAGATGGAAAATCTTAGGGTGTGTTAGGTGTGAGAAGAATTGATAAAATGAGGAATGAACGTATTAGAGAGTTATGTGGTGGGAAGAAGTGGGTAAACGAGAGAGTAAATGAAAGTACGTTGAGATGGTTTGGTCATGTGGAAAGGATAAATGATAGTCGGTTGGTTAAGTGGGTATAGTAGTGAGTGTATTGGGAATCGGCCGGCTGGGAGACCGAAGGAAAAGTGGATTGAGTCAGTAAAGCAGTATCTGGAGGAGAGAAATGCGAGTTTGGCAGAGGCGAGAATAAAGGTGCATAATAGGAGTGAATGTCGGGGTTTTGTGAGGGGGTATGGTTGTGGCCCACCTGGGCCAGGGGATGAACCCTACACTGACGATATGCTATAGTGAGGGTCCGTCGCGGTCCCGTGAAGCTCTAGGGTGGATTTTCTGACTGTGACGAGTTCTCACTAATTGGTGTAGAGGGGGCGGTGAGGCTGGGCTTTCTTTTCGACTTGTGTCATATTCTTCTACTTTTTAGATAGAATATATATATATATATATATATATATATATATATATATATATATATATATATATATATATATATATTATATATATATATATATATATATATATATATATATATATATATATATATATATATATATATATATATATATATATATATATATATATATATCGTGTTGTTTTAGGAAGTTGTAGCTGATGATACCCCAGCTATTGATGTCGTCCTTAAATCAGACCAGAAACGAACGGCGTTACTGGAAGAAAAAGATAAGCTCGAGGCAGATATGAATAAGAAAAATAAGAATGTAGACATGGATCGGTTACAAGATATTTATGATGAGTTAAAAGCCATTGGAGCAGATGCTGCTGAACCAAAAGCAAGAAGGTAAAGTTTGTTTTAGCAATCGTGTGAAGATTTTTTGTTTAGAGTTCCATTATAACAGTGTGAGGATTTTCTTTTTTTATTTGGCAGAATTTTAGCTGGTTTAGGATTCAACAGAGAGATGCAAGGAAGAGCTACTAAAAATTTTTCAGGAGGATGGCGAATGAGAGTATCCTTAGCGAGAGCACTTTTCATGGAACCAACTCTTCTTATGCTTGATGAACCTACAAACCATCTCGATTTAAATGCAGTTATTTGGCTTGATAATTATTTGCAGGTAAATGAAACTACTTACCCTTTGCTGTCTTAAAACATTTGGTTAAATTTTCTGCCAATTGTTACTAACGTTGCTTACATTTTGAAACTATTTATTTGATCATTGTCTTACACATTAACTAATTTTTTAAAGGGCTGGAAGAAAACTTTGCTCGTTGTATCTCACGATCAATCATTTTTGGATAATGTATGCACGGATATAGTTCATCTTGATCAGCAGAAGTTGTTTTATTACAAGGGAAATTATTCAATGTTTAAAAAAGTAAGTATTGTTTTTAATATTAAGTGTAATAGTTTTCTTAGATTTAAGGTAAATCATGCGCATAAATTGATATATGGTAATTTACTTTTAACTTCAGGGGAGATTTTTTTTATTTTATTTTTATTTTCTGATTTTATATTTTTATTTAGATGCTTTTGCAAAAAAGAAAAGAACAGATGAAAGCCTTTGAGAAGCAGGAGAAAAGAATAAGAGAGATGAAAGCTTCTGGATCATCCAAGAAGCAAGCAGAAAAGAAGCAGAAAGAAGTCTTGACCAGAAAACAAGAAAAAAATAGAGCCAAAAACAAGAAGGATGATGATGAAGATGGTCCAACAGAGCTTTTAGCTAAACCACAAGAATATATTGTAAAATTTTCCTTCCCAGAACCACCTGCACTCCAACCTCCTATTTTGGGTTTATATTCAGTTAGCTTTAAATATGAAGGACATAAACCATTATTTAGAAACGTCGATTTCGGTATTGATATGGAAAGTCGTATCGCTATTGTAGGACCAAATGGAGTTGGAAAATCAACCTTCTTGAAACTTCTTGTTAGTGAACTAACTCCAATGAATGGTGAAGTTAGACGAAATCATCGACTTAAAATAGGTCGTTACGATCAACATTCTGGAGAGCACTTAACTGCTGAAGAGTCTCCAGCAGAATATTTAATGAGACTTTTCAATTTGCCTTATGAGAAATCTAGGAAAGCTTTAGGAACATTTGGTCTCGCTTCTCACGCTCATACTATTAAAAATAAGGATCTCTCTGGAGGTCAGAAAGCTAGAGTAGCCTTAGCAGAGCTTTGTCTTAATGCTCCAGATGTTCTAATTCTTGACGAACCTACTAACAATCTTGACATTGAGAGTATAGATGCTCTGGCAGAAGCTATAACCGATTTTAAAGGTGGTGTAATAATAGTTTCTCACGATGAAAGATTAATTCGAGATACAGATTGTACTCTATGGGTCATTGAAGACCAGACTATTAATGAAATTGATGGCGGTTTTGATGATTACAGAAGAGAGCTTTTGGAAGAACTAGGCGAAGAAATTAATAATCCAAGTATATCTGCTCATAATGCTGCAGATTTATAAGTAAAAAAGGCTTAGGTCACTAGGCCTCTTCTATATGAGCGTTTAAAACGTGGGT
The DNA here is from genome assembly GCA_015478945.1 of Trachelipus rathkii. Taxonomy (NCBI): domain Eukaryota; kingdom Metazoa; phylum Arthropoda; class Malacostraca; order Isopoda; family Trachelipodidae; genus Trachelipus; species Trachelipus rathkii. The sequence continues at coordinate 4,561 of JABUQX010070061.1, read as the reverse complement.
ATTTTTAACGCCGAGAAAACTCCAGTCGAGTAGATCAATACATTGCTCCATCTCATTAGCGCTATAAATTTAAACGCACTCATTGACCTATTTAGCGGCGTTTGCATAGCGTCAAAATCTCCCGCGATTTTAACGCTCATATAAATGGGGCCTTATAATACTTTAAAATTGATAACTTTCATTGTTAAGGTTTATACGATATCGTGCTTTACATTTTATAAAATGTTAATAAATATTTTTATGTAACTGGTTGGTTTGAATCATCATTACTCAATTTATAGTTCTTCAATTATTTCATATGAATATTTAAACAAAAGTTACAAAATATAATTTATTATTATAAAGTTTTCAAGCACGAAAATAAATTGTCATCTTTTTAATAAGCTTTCCAAACACTTATCCTGCATTAACTGCTGGAAGGATATACTGAAGTGTGATGTTGTCGTGTAGAAGAAATAAATGAACGGTCTTTCCCCCATGAATATCTGAAACAAAATATAATTAATATTTATATATATAATCATCCTAGGTGCGCATCATACACCGAAACAGAATAGTAGTACATACGCAGGTCGGAAAGAAACCCCATTCTTCCAGTCCCCTTTACACCCTCGGTAAGAACTCATCGCAATAATAAAAAAAGAAACTCATCCCCTGGGCAAAGCCCACAACCATACCCCCTCCATTCACTCCTGTTATGCACCTTTCTTCTCGTCTCTGCCAAACTCGCATTCTTCTTCTTCCGGCATTCCTTTACGGACTCCATCCACTTTTTTCTTCAGTCTCCCAGCCGGTCGATTACCAGCACACTCACCACTATACATCCGTTTAACACACCGACTATCATCCATTCTTTCCATATGACCAAACCATCTCGATGCACTCTCGTTTATTCTCATTTCCGACCTTCTTCAAACACACCAACACCCTAATGCGTTCATTCCTCATTTTAACAATTCTTCTCACACCTAACATGGCCATAAAGGTTGTCCATCTGAACACTTTGAATCTTAGATCCATATTTATTCCAGACCATAGTTTCACTACTATACATTAGCACAGCTAACAACATACCCTCATGCAAGACCCTAACGCACTCAAGACTTAGTCCCTTCACATCCACCAAGGATTTGCACCAGCACCTTCCCTAACCATTCACAACTTCTCCTACTACATTCTGCCATCAATCCGCGTTCCCTTTTCAATCCAAATATATTCTAAATATTAAAATCAGATATACTTGTTGTAGATGCTCACCATCCAACATGACTTCACATCGTGGACTCTCCTCACTCACTACCAAAACCTTATTCTTATCTACATTTACTTTCAAACCCCTCTACCAATCCTCTCATACTCTCTTCAGATTTACCACACAAAACCAAATCATCCTATATAATAAGCAGGGCACCCTCCACCCTCTTCCATCATTCTAACACCTTTCCCTGCCAAGGCCACATCTAATTCTTTCATAACCCCATCCATATAGAAATTGAAAAAGAGGACATAACACATCCCTGCCTCACTCTGCTATTAATATTAAACCACTCGCTTTCAACTTCATTTATTTTTACACAGGCTTCACTATCATCATACATCACTTTTGATTCCACTCAGAAGCCTACCACCAACACAACATATATCACTAACACCTGCCACCAGGGTTGGCAAAAAAAATCCTTGTCACTACGCATAGTCTGCAAATCCATAAAAACCTTAAATAACAAGATATTCTTCTCATCATTTTCTCAATCATTTTGTTTCAATGTAAAATATTTGATCCACACCTCTCCCTCTACCACTTTTAAATGCACCTTGTTCTTCACCAATCAGTTCTTCAGTCACTCGTACTCTTTCAACCAAAATACCAGCATATATCTTCCCTACAACAATCAATAAACTAATTTCCCTATAGTTCTTACAGTTTCCCCTTATCCCCCCTTACCCTTATATAAGGGTACTATTACTGCTCTCCAAACGCTATGTTAGACAACTTCCTTGTTTTCCTCTGCATTATATCATTCATTGATCATTTTCACATCATTCATAGGTGTCTCCATGGTATTGATTATCTATTATTATTATTATTATACCCATTACCATCCTCCTTGCTAATATGCCTTTTTCTCTTCGCACCATCAAACCCACACACATTCACCTTCAATTACTTCCAATGTTATGCAGACTTTCGAAGTGTTCGCTCCACACACTCTCCTCACATCATTTCATCAGATATATGAAAGCACCATCCCCTATTCATATTATAAGCAGATTCCCCTTATTCTAATTCTTAACCTTTTGCGCTTCCTATTCCCTTGAAGTCCCCATTTATCCTCCTTCCAAACTGTTCATTACCTCTTTTTTTTTTTTTTTTTTTATTCCTCACTATTAATTTTGTCTACGCTATTCCATTATTTCCCTCCGATAATAATTCCAAACACCTTTTCTTTGAACACTAATATCATGGTTTTTAGTACATGCAACACGCTTCTTAATAATCACTTTATTAACGCTTAGCCATCACCTGTAAATATAAATCCACCACTCACTGTTAACTTTACTTCACTTCCTGCCTTTAGCACAGTCCACATACTCTTGTGGACTACTAACAACGCGTTCCTTCGATTTGCTTCCAGATTATGATTCAGTTTTCAACTTGTTCACATTCAACTGATTTACTATATAATATATATACCGTATAAATAAACAAAACACTATTTAGAGTACTCTGATATTATATAGTATATATATATATATATATATATAATATATATATATATATATATACTACTAGTATTATATATATATAATATATATATACTATATATACTAGTATATATATATATATATATATCTTCTTCTTTCTTCATCTTCCTTATATTTCCCAAGAATGGAAGTAAGGTGCGCGACGGGCAAATCGGAAAAGAAAAAGCAGTAGAAGAACATGACCAGAAGTCGAAAAGAAAGCCCAGCCTTACCGCCCCCCTCAGTTTACCATTAATTAGTGGGAACCATCGCAGTCAGAAAAATCCACCCTAAAGCTTAATGGGACAGCGATGGACCCTCCCTATGGTAGCTCGTCAATGTAGTAGGGTTCATCCCTTGGCCCCAGGTGCGGCCACAAACCATGACCCCCGTCACAATCCCTTCCATCTCACTCCTGTTATCACATCCTTTTTCTTCTCGCTCTACCCAAGACACCATTTCTCTCCTTCAAACCATTCGTTTACTGACTCAATCCACTTTTTTCTTCTTTCTCCCATCCCAGTTCCGGTTCCCAACACACTCGCCACTATACATCCGCTTAACCAACCGACTATCATCTCATCCTTTCCATAGAACCAAACCATCTCTCAAACATACTTTCATTTAGTCTCTCATTTACCCCTTTCTTCACACCCACTTCTCTCTAATATATTCATTCCTCATTGAATCAATTCTTCTCACACCTAGCACACCCTCTAAGATTGTCCATCTGAACACATTGACTTTAGATCTATACTTCTTACTTCCAGACCCATAGTCTCACTACATTACAATAACGACAAGGTAACAACATACCCTCATGCAAAAACCCTAAGCGCACTCCAGACTTCAGTCCTTTTGCATCCACAACCGATTTAATTGCACCAGCCCACCTTCCTGCCATACACAACTGTTCCTACTACACTCTGCATCATCCGGTTCCCTTCTCATCCAACATAACCCTAAATATTTCAAACTCAGACACTTGTTCCAGCTGCTCACCATCTAACATAACTTCACACTGAGGAGCGTCCTCGCACTCCCAACCATAATCTTACTCTTAATCCACGTTTACTTTCAAGCCATCTCGCTTTTACACACCCTGCCAAATCTGTATCAATCCTCCCAAACTCTCGAACTTTATTCACATTCGCCACACCAAACCAAATCATTCCGCATATAATAAGTAAGGCACCCTCCACTCATCTCCATCTCCACCATTCTAACCCCCCATTTCCTCCATCCCCACCTCGAATTCTTTCATAACCAAGAGAGACATAACACAACCCTGTCTTTACTCCGCTTGTTAATTCCTAAACCAACAGCCGATTGACACCAATTTATGCTTCACACCAGCTTCACTTATCGTACTCATACATACTACTAATTGAATATCCAAAATACTTCAGAAGTAAACAGCCTACCAACCAACAAATAATCATCAAACAATAGCACACACATGAATAGACAAACACAATCAAAAACCACATCAGAGTCACAAAATATACCATACAAGCCGAGTGCAAATCCATAAACCATCAATAAAACAATAATAATCCATATCTCCTCCAATTTTCTCTACACATCAAAAATGATAATCAATAGACTACAAGTTCGATACCAACACACTCCTCTACCACCTTCAAACGACACCTTGTTCTTCACCAATCAGTCTTCAGTCACTCGACGCACTCTTTCTTAATTCAAATACCAGCATATTACCTTCCCTACAATACTCAATAACTAATTCCCCGTATAATTTCTACAGTTACCCTTTTCTCCCTTACCCTTATATAAGCGCTACTATATCTCTATA
>JABUQX010070060.1:27500-35064 GCA_015478945.1 Trachelipus rathkii | reverse complement strand
CTTCATGGGCTCAAAGGACGAAACGTCCCCCTAGTAGCCCATTTCTCGGATAAATATTTATTTTATTTTTAAAAATTGCTATTTTTAATGATAAGTATTATGTAATACACTAACTAGGGCTTAGTAATAAAATATTTATTGGTTTTGATTTATAGTTGTATATTACATATTATTAATTATAATTATTATTATTATTATTATATTTATTACTTATTATTATTATTATTATTATTTTATTATTATTATTATTATTATTATTATTATTATTATTATTATTTATTATCATTATAATTATAACTATAAATTATAATTATTATTATTATTAATTATTATTATTATAATTATTATATATTATTATTATTTATTATTATTTTATTATTATTATTACTAATTATTATTATTATTATTATTATTATTATTATTATTATTATTATTATTATTATTATTATTATTATTATTATTATTATTATTATTATTATTATTATTATTTTTTATTATTATTATTATTTTTATAACTTTTCATAAGGATGTTTCATATTTATTATTATTATTCATTATAAAAAGGTTTGAAACAAAAACTACTTTACAAATTATTATAATTATTATTATTATTATTATTATTATTATTATTATTATTATATTATTATTATTATTATTATTATTAATTATATGTATTATTATTATTATTATTATTATTATTATTAATTATTATTATTAATTATTATTAATTTATTATTATTATAAAGTTAACAGAAACACTTGTTTACTGATTATTATTATTATTAATTGGCTATATTACTAAATGTTAACTTTAACATAAAAGCAAATTAAAAATAAAACTAATCAAATTAAATTTATTTGGGATCAAAATTATTTAATGTTGAATTATCTTTTTAACATGTGTTAATGAATTTAAAAAGTAATCTATCTATCTATCTATCTATCTATCTATCTATCTATCTATCTATCTATCTATCTATCTATCTATCTATCTATCTATCTATCTATCTATCTATCTATCTATTTATCTATCTATCTATCTATCTAGCTATCTAATTTAAGAAAGTTCTTGATGATGATTTTTGCAGATCGAATATTGATATCTTGCATAAGAATGTTTCTTGGACAGAAGCTTATGAAATGTTGAATACTTCAAAAATTTGAGAATTAATTAATAAAATGAAAAAATCTGGACTAGGTTCTGATAAAATACATCTTTATCATTTAAAATTTGGAACAACAAAATTAGATAATATTTTAACTAAGTTTATAAATGCATGTATTATGCATAATTATATCCCTGCAGATTTGCTTAGAGGGGTTATAACTCCGATCATAAAAGATAATTATGGAGATTGGACTGATTTAAACAACTATAGACCTATCATGATGTCGTCAGTTTTCTTAAAGTTGCTTGAGTATGGACTTTTAGATATTGTAGAAAATTATATATCTTTAGACGACAGACAACATGGATTTAGATCAAAATATTCGACAGAGCAAATTAACATTAATAAATAATTGGTCTTCGGTTTAATGCTTTTTTTTTTTTTTTTTTTTTTTTTTTTTTTTTTTTTCAAAAGCATTTGATAAAGTAAATCATGGTATCTTTATTTTAAAAAAAATATATTCTATGCGCATTCCGACAGCTGTGTAATAATTTTTGGTTTATTTATTGTAACCAATTTGCATGTGTTAAATTTAAGAAAGTGTCTCAAATGAATGGCCTATAAGAAATGGTGTTAGACAAGGTGGAATTTTGTCACCATTGGTTGGTTTTAACATTTACATTAATGATATTATAAAAGATATAGTGAAAAAGTAGAATAGGTACCAAGGCAGGAATCATCTTTTTGTCGAATATAATCATGTATGCAGATGATTTAGTTTGCTAGCTCCATCGGTAGATGGCCTTCAAAAACTATTAAATATTGCAGCAAAAATCTATTTCTGATCTAGTCTAAGTATTAATTTATATAAAGTGGAGTTATCAATTTTTTGTAAAAAAAAAATAAAAAAAATAAAGAAGATTTACCTAAATTAAAAATATCTCATGGTTTTTTAAAAAACTTGAATGAGATTAAATATCTCGGTTTTATTTTAAATGAAAATTTAGAGGAAGGGGCAGACATAAAAAGAGCTAGGAACAAATTCTTGATAACTTTTAATGTTTTACTAAGAAGATTTAGTTCGTTAAATGTATATATATATATATTAATTATATTTATTAAGATCTTATTGTAACCTTTTTACAGGGCAAATTTTTGGACTAGTATGTCAAATAGTAGTCAAATATACAAACAATTTGAAGCATTTTTTCACAATGCTTTAAAAAATATGTAAAGTTCTAATATAATTAGTAAATCATCTAATAAGGTTAACTTGCTTAGTATATGCTTAAGTTTAATCATTCTTTAAATACCGTTTAATTATGCCACTGTTTTTTAGTTATTTTGAAACAAACCACGATATTTTGTTAGAAAAAATACTTTATTTTTTAAAGCAAGTATCATGGTGAAAGACATCGAAAAGATATTTATGAAGACATATGGAGTAGTTGATTTATTTAATAATGACCTTGATGCTCTAAAATCAAGGATTAAATTTGTTCAAGACAGAGAAGATACCCTAAGATAAAATATGGCATTATTATTATTAATGGGACTTATTTGAATAATATAATTTTTTAACGGTTTTGTTTTATTTTTTATTTTTATTTTACTTCTAAATGTACTATGTTTGAGGAATAAAGAATTAAAGCCTATCTATCTATCAATCTATCTATCTATCTATCTATCTAACTATCTATCTATCTATCTATAATATCTATCTATCTACTATTTATCTATCTATATATTTATGCTATCTATCTATCTATCTATCTATCTATCTATCTATCTATCTATCTCTATCTATCTATCTATCTATCTATCTATCTATCTATCTATCTATCTATCTATCTATCTATCTATCTATCTATCTATCCACCCATCCTTCTACATTGATATCTTTCTAACTAAATCTCTGTCCATCTGTCTAAATATTTATTTATTTATCTTCCTTTCTACCTATCAAATTATCTATATATAATAATAATATATATATAAATATATATATATATATATATATATATAATATATCTATAGTATATATATAGAGAGAGAGAGAGAGAGCGAGAGAGGAGAGAGGGAAGAGAGAAACTTGAACATTGCAAATGAAGGACAATGCAATCATAATGGACAATCTCACAAAGCAAATGCATACTTAATAATGTGTTTTTTACTTCACAAATAAAAAGAATTCTATGTCAAGCGTGAAACATTTTACGCTATTCATCGCTTTTTACGTACTAAGAAAAGAAAAGAAAGAAAAAAAAATCCTTCAAAACACACCTCAAATTGTAGAATCTTAAATAATAATATTTTTCTTTTTTTATTAATGAAATACCCACACGAGGGGTTCGATTTTATAACTCTAAGTCAAAGTTGAGCACTATTCTTCCACCTGATAACAAAATGAAATTAATAATAGTAAAAATACATAAAATGAGAAAAAACAACAAAAAATAGAAAATTAATAATAATAACACACACAGATGAGAATAATAAAAAAAAGAAGAAAATCAAAATGTTATTGTAATATGAACGAATAAGAAATAAAGACTCCATTGGAATATACATGCCTAATAAACAACCAATTTCCGCTGATGACAAATAAGACTAACTTTTGAATAATTGAATTACAATTATTTCATTAAGGAGATATGCAGAAATAAAATTTAGACTTAGCACCCTCGTCATTAAGATTTTTTATATCTTCTGCTTCCTCCTCTCTTCTCATCTCTCCATCTCTCCCTCTGCTCTCTCATCTCTCTCTCCTCTCTCCTCTCTCTCTCTTCTCCTCTCTCTCTTTTATTTTTCTCTGTTTCTTTTCCTATCAATCTTTAACTTTGTTCTGATCTTATGCATAATGAGTTCAATTTTCTCTTAGATTTTTTTTAAAATAATTCTATCTTCTATTCTTCCTAGCGATTCTTCGCTCCTCAATCTCTCTCTCTCTCTGCTCTCTCTCATTCTCTCTCTTCTTCTCTCTCTCTCTGCTATTTGTTTTATCTTGCTTTTCTGATTCTATTTCTATATCTCTCCTCTCTCTCTCTCTCTCTCTCTCTCTCTATATTCTCTCTTTCTCTCTCTTACGTTTCTTTCATCTATCTTTCTCTCACTCTCTCTCTCTCTCTCTCTCTCTCTCTCTCTCTCTCTCTCTCTTGTTTTTCTTGTTTTCTCTGTTTCTTTTCCTATCAATTTTTAACTTGTTCCCTCTTTCCTCTCTTTTCTATATCGTTTCTAGATTTTTTTAATAATTCTATCTCATATTCTCTCTCTCTCTCTCTCTCTCTCTTCTCTCTCTATCGTCCGCAGTCTCTCGTCACTCTCTCATCTCTCTCTCAGACTTCTCTCATTACACACCTCTTCTCTCTCCTCTCCTCTTTCTCTTTTCTTTCTCTCTTATTGTCATCTTGCTTTTTTTCTGATTCTCTTTATCTCTTTTTAACTTGTTTCTCTCTCTCTCTTCTCTCTCTCTCTCTCTCTCTCTCTCTTCTTCTCTCCTCTTCTCTCTCATATCCTCTCTGCTCCGTTCTCTCACTCTTCCTCCTCTTCTCTCTCTCTACCACTTAGCTTAACACTAATTTTTATCTCTCCATTCTCTTTCTCTCTCAGATATTCTATTTTTTCTCTCTTACGTTTCTTTCCTTTTCTCTCACTTCCATGTTCTTTCTCTTCAGTGATAGACGCATCTGTGGATGTAATTATTCCTATCTTTCTCTCACTTCCTTCTTCTTTCTTCTCTCTCTATCTCTCTCATATTTTCTCTTCTCTTTTGTACTCTCTTCCTCTATCTTTATTTTTCAATTTCTATATACGAATATATATTCTCTCTCTTTCCTCTCTCTCTTCTCTCTCTCTCATCATCTCTCCTCATCTCTCATCCTCTCCTTCTCTTCTCTCTCTTCTCTCTCATCTGTGATCTTTTAGTATTGCATGTCACAAACTCATTGACGAACAATAGCCTATTCGAATGAACACGATCGAATACCGAGTGAATCGAATTCGACTCTATTATGAAGAGATTTGGATCTTCTTTAATGGAATATGAACACGCCGTGTTGGTATTTCATATTAGTGCAAGTCATTCGCTTTTGAACGAGGCATTGAACAGGCCTTATGGATTTTTATATTGCTATTATATTTATATGTCTTGCATTTCAAAATTATAATCCTAAGCCGGATATATATATTATATATAATATATATTATATTAATGATATATATATATTATTATATATATATATATATATATATATATAATAGGTATATATATATTTATATATATATATATAATATTATGATATATATATATATATATATACAGTTACCACCACCACTCACGGGCTAAGCCCTTTTCAAGGAGGGGGCAGAAAAAATACAGAAAAACCCACTCCAGCCAAGCTTAACGCAGTCTTCTCAGGAGAGGAGCGCAAGAAGTGCTTTCTTTAAGAGAGGGGACAGGTTAATACGGTTGATAAAAAAACAAGAAGAAGGCAAGGAGTTTTACAGAACAGAAGTAGCTGTTAAAGGAGAGGCACCGACAGGAACAAACAAGTCTGGGGTTTTCAATACTCACGCAATATTCATATGCTATAGCAAGGCACCCCTACCTATAGAAAAGAGATAGTGCGCCAACGTCAACGTACGCAGAGATAGACGGGTCAAGGGAGTTTTTGAAAGAAGGGAACACAGTTTATTAGTCTCTTAGGCTTTTGAGACTCAAAACCTCTTCTCAATAGTAAGGGTTGGAGGCAGAATCGCCGCCCGCTAAATTGTGAGAAAGTACTCATACAAGGGGCGAATAAGGCCCTTTCTATAACTGGGTAACTGTTGCAGAGGAAAAAAATTCCAACAACCTGAACAGAACTCTCAGCTTCTCATTGAGGCCCAGACCTTAGACCATTGTTGTAATGTGAGGTTTCCAAGACAATATTTGTTATTTGTGTTGAAACCAAGAATGTTTATGTGTTATCGAGGTGAGACGTTAGAAAGCCGTCGAAGGAAATAGGAGAGGTCGGAGTTTTTGAGAGGGAGATCTAAAGAAGTTGAGTTTTTAAAGGTTGAATTTTAATTTTGCAAGGTTGCGGTGACCCCACACTCAGCCGGCACTCCCATCAAAGATCGGCAAGATAGAATCAGAAAGCTGATGACGAAAGGGAAATCTCTAGATCAAAAGATGGAGAAGATTTGCAAATGAAGTAGAAGCATGGAGAGTTTGAGTCGTCGGCATAAGAAAACTGAACAGAGTTAGAAGGTTGCATCTGAAGAGATTCGTTGATGAAAAGCAGGAATAAAGTTTGAGATAGAACATAACCTTGAGGAATACCACAATTACAGGCATTAAGCGAGGAAAAAAGAGGACGCCTTCCTCAACGAGTTGCCTGATGTGGCAGCAGATCGGAGAGAAAACTTAAGACCAAACTAAGCAAAGAGATAGGAGGAAACCGCAAAGAAAGGGAGTTTAGGAGAGCAGTTGTCGCTTGCCATTTTTGTTGCTCAAAAGCTTTGGAAACTGTCAAGCGCCACCACGCAAGACTCCTCATAGTCCCTAAGGGGCGGAAGACCATAAATTCAGTTAGGATAAGGATGAAATTGGTATAGCCAGTTTATCGCTCAAGCCGTCGAAAGTCATGAATGATGATCTGAAAAGAACGGGAATGAGACTCAAACTAATTCCAGGAAATGAGAGTTAAGAAGAGAGAGTTTCAAAGATTTTAGATAGATAGATGGAATACAAGTGAGATCTAAGGGCGATAGTTTGAAGGATCTGAGCTGCTACCTTTTTTCTGGGTTAGTTGAACATAAACGTTCATCCAGCCACTGAGGAAAAAAGTATTAGTATTGAGGCATAGAGAGTATAGAGTTGAACGAGGACAGGCGACAGCTCAGAAGCACACACTCCTCAAAACCAACGGGGAGGAAATGCCGCTGCCATCGGGCCACTAGCCTTAATGGTGCTCATAGATCTCTAGGATCTCAGGCCACGACATGTGTGATCACAGGGAAAAGATGAGAAACCTGAGAGGAGAAGAAGTAGTAGGAGGGATGCCAGAATCGTCCAGGGTAGAATTAGATGGAAAAGGAGCTGAAGAGATGGCTTAAAGAAAGAGAGTTAGCTAGAGAAGCAGAAAAGCGAATAAGGGGAAGGAAAGGCAGATTTAACAAAAGTTGTTAAGAGATGTTTTTGGCAAGAGGCTCAAGAAATTTTTTATCAGTAGAGAACCCAAGCAGGTTGCCATCTTTCTTTTGGGGTGAAAGCGCGCCTGCTGTGTTTCGAAATAGTATCCCTGCAGAGATTCCGAGCAGAAATGGAAATTAAGTTAAAAGTGATTAGGAGAAAACGTAAGAGAGTTTTTCCCCAGCCTTATAAGCAATGTCCCTCTCGACTAATATGACGCGAAAAACAAGCTCCATCGAACTATGGATTTGGGGAGAAAAAGATGTAGTTGAAGATTGAA
>JABUQX010070060.1:0-17500 GCA_015478945.1 Trachelipus rathkii | reverse complement strand
AATGTTGTTGTTACTACATGTTGTAATAATATGTAATGTCACATCTAAATGTATTTATAATTATTATATATATATATATATATTAAATATTAATAATATATATATATTTAAATATAATATATATATATATTAATATTATATTTATATTAATATAATATATATATATATATATATATATATATATTATATATATATATTTATTGAGTATTATAACTTTAATATATATATATATATATATCATTATATTCGTTATTTGTGTTAAAATTTATAATTTAAGTTTTAATTATTCGTTTTATTATAGATAAATAAATTGAAGTGTTAGATTTAACAGAGAAATAGATCCATTGAAGAGGGAGTAATTAATTCTGAGTAAATAGACTTCATAATGGTACAAATATAATGCCATACAGTATGATTTGATGACGCTCTGCTGACAAAATGCTAGTACTGCAAAAACTTGGTGAAGATGTTCAGAATCTCGCCTACAATATCATCAGATAATGTGGCTAAGGTAATGTATAATAAATATATATATTAAATCTTCTTATTATTTTGTTTGCGGTGCTAAAAAGAGAAAGTGAAGCTAAAAAGGGCTATACAAAGATAGTGATTTAATATAAATTGATGACTATTGTATTAATTTTAATAAGAGTTAAATGGCATATTTAATGTACAACTGTAGCCTATTTAATATATGATATATAGAGTAAAATAGAATTCAATTACAATAACCTCGTGCGTATATGAAGCTACCTACTCGTGCGTATAAGTCTATAAAGCGTGTTACTATAAAATAGATAAAAATAAAAGTAATATAAATGTAATATAAAGATATCATTTTAAAATAGTAATATGACATTTAAGTATATATATAATATATATATATATTAATATGAAAGAGTATATATATATACCGATATTATTACTATATTAAATTTGTGAGATATTATATAAATATACTATATATATAGTATATATATAGGTATGATATTCTAAATAAGTAACAAAAGTATATATAAGAATATAATTTAATATAAGGTATATATATATAGTTATTCAAATTTTTACTTAATATAATAGTTATTTATCATATTAAAATTAAACTAACAATATTAGCTATTTTATGTATTAAAATAATAATAGTTATCCCTATAAATAATATTATTAATAATTAATATAATAATCATTTAATAAAAGTAACATGGTTTTATATATATATAGTAATATTAAGTACAGAATAACCTTAGTAGGTATTAAGAGGAGATTTAGGAGGGAGGAGTTTCATGATATGTAAATTAGAATAAAATTTAATTTAATGGAACAGTTGTAAATGTGTGCTAAATGAGTTAATTGGTACAGGCTATATTAATACCTTTGCAAACCTGATAAAACTTTTAATTTTAAAAATTAATTTGAATTTAAATTTGAATTTTTTTAATAATAATTTTAAATACTAAAAATATATATATAATAATCATATATATATTTATAATATATATTATTAATATAGATTATTATTGTCGCCCTATATATATTATTAATAATATATAATATATTAATTAAATATATTATTAAATAATTATATAATATTTAATATCTAAATAGTGTAGGCTGGGATGTGTTTCCAAAGGGAAATAAGTAGATATTTATGAGAAATACTAGAAGTTGATTATAGGTTATAAGATAAGTACTGAAATATAGTTAAAATCAAATATAGGTATATAATAGGGTAGTATAGTTATATATATATATATATGTAAGCTCATTATATATTATAGTAGGCTATACTACTATATATATTATAGTATTATATGTATTATAATATATAATATCTATATATATATATAGATATGGATAAGAAAAAGGGATGAATTTGAATAAGGTTTGTCTTGAAGAGAAAGAATATTATTTTAGTGAATTGGCAGAGAGCGGAGCGAAGAAAGGTAGCATAATAGGAAACGTGATATAGCGGGGGTTTTAGTGAGAGGGCTTTTGGTTTGTGCGCCTTGCTCAGGGGGTGAAAACCCCCACACTGACTTTTTACGAAAAAAAAGAACCCCCACAGTTAAGGATTCACTGCGATCTTGGATAGAATGCTAAAAGGTTGGATTTTTTTTGACTGCGACGAAGGCTCCACTTATTGTATAGGGATGGTAGGAGGGGAGGGGGGATACCTTTCGATTTACGTCATGTTCCATATCTACCTACACTTTCTGTTCCGGTGCAATGCTGTGAAACTAACCCCATACTGGGGAAAGGAGGAAGATGATATATATATACATTGAGGTATAACTATATATATATATATATAGTATATATATATATATATATATAATATATATTATATATATATATAATATATATATATATATATATATATATAATATATATATATAAAGGGAGATTGTTGGTTCGTGCATAGTTGTGCCATTGACGACTGAAGTAACCCGTGAGTAACTGTTTTAGTAAGAGTTTAAGATTTGGCGTCATTGATCCAGTCTGGAACAATACGCTCAGCCTGGACGATGATTGTGGAATTATATTAATATATTGGGCTTTATTTATTATTTCAAAACTTAGGAATTATAGAGGGGTTATAATATTCTTCTCTCTTTTTTAGGATTTGGGGATAATTATGGTTGGAGGTGTATATAATAAATAATTATAAGAAACTAGAATACTTTGTTAACAGTTCTAAAAAGAATACATGATATTCGGTAACCCGAAAAACACTGTTTAACAAACAAGGTCAATAATACCGAAGATGTTGGAGACCTGGAAGTTAGATTGTCCAGATTTCCAGGGAAGTAGTGAGACGGGGACTGAAAGGATAAAAGATTGCCATTTCATTCATTATTGTAAAATTATTATTGTCATGTACTGGGAAAACAGTAGTAACCCAAATGTTATTGTTGCAGTTTCATATCGGAAAGAAACAGCAAACTATTGAATTAATTGAACAAGCCCCTCTCTTGGAAACTGAAAGGGTGAGTTCAATAAAGTAATAAAGTACATGTAATATTATTATTGTAAAATATTACTGTTTAAATGAAGGAAGATAAAGTGTGATCTGTAGTAATCCCCTTTATTATTTCATTTTGACAGGGTTCCAATCTTTGATTTCAATCTTTGATTTCAATCTTTGATTTCAATTCATGGTTTCAATTTTAATCTCTGGTTTAAATCTCTTCTTTTATTTGTTGGGTTCATTCTTCAGTCAATCTCAGCTAAGTGCAGTATATTTATCGTAATTGAGTCAATTTCTATTTCCTCCCCATACTTCATTGCACGAATAATATTTGGAATCGTTTGGTTTCCACTCTTGAATCTGATCCTGAACTTATGTACATAATCATAATACATGGGATTTTAAGTATAATTCCCATGTATTTATCTAATTAAAATATATATTATATAATCCAATTCATATAACTTTTACTATAGTTTTGTTGGGAGTGGATTGTGTTATCTTTATATGTTCACAAACCTCCCACATGTATATATTTTGAACGAATTAAGTAAACCTAAACTTTTTCTAGTGTGTCTATATCCTTAGATTTTGATTCTATTGAACTGTTACTTTATATTTTTATTCCTTTACTAGCTAAAAATATCTGATTTAGAACTCACCGAAAAAAAATATATGATTGCTCCAATTGATAGATAGAAAGTCAACGAGAAAACATTCTAGTTAGAGTAAACCCTTCATTTGGAGTTAAGACCTGTAGATAAATATCACAATTGCGAATTTAAATTAGGAAAGAAACTCACAATCCCTCCTCTCGAAATAGCTCACGACAGAGTGAAGCAGGCCACGGCAGATCTGCGGACGACAATCTCCGCTCCAGTTAACGGAAATACGCCTACCTGCCTCCGTAAAACCTTTGATGTGTCAGTTGGTTGCCTGTGCTTACTCAGACATTCAAACCACATGGCGGTATCGAAACGATAACCTTAATACATATCTTAACTTCTTATATGCATCCTTTGTTGGACGTGGAAGTATTTGAGGTTCCTTCGCCATTCCACTCTACTGAGAATAAGTGGAGAGAGGCACCTTCAGATCGGAGGTTACGACAGGGTGAATTCGGTCCCCATTGTGCTTCTTCTCCGCAAGCATAAATAATTAGTTGATCATTATTCTAAAGTGGTGTGGCTGATAATAAGTCCCCATGCCGACACAGTCCAGCTTGGACCGTTCTCTCGAAACTTGGAACACCAAGTCTCCTTTCAGCTTCCTAAAGGTTCAAAATCGCATTTTAACTGATAATGGAACTGAAATTTACTTCCCAGGCTGATCCAACAGGTGCTTACAAAAAACACAACAATTAAAACATGATTGAGAATATCTCCCCTGTCATCCCTCGAGTAAACGGTGTCTTCAGAGCGATCATTAACCGGGGAGAGTATTGTATACAACTACTAAATGTGTTCTGGACAAACAACCGCTACGTTGGGATTGAAGAATTGTCTTCCTCACATAATTAATTTCATAATAATACCTATCATAGGCCATGGACATGTCCCCATCGGATTTTATCTATGTACAAAAATCCACATACATTCCAGTGACATACTTTTCCCAATATTGGAAAGAGGGCAGTATCGTCAACTTAAACCTTTCAAGACGTCGTCAAAAATTTAGGTTGGTTTATAGCAATTCCGTTAGCTGAATCAAGCACTGCTCTGTAATTTCTTCGAAACAGTGTCGAGTCCGTTTTACCAGTCAGATGAAAGTCATCCCCGAGGAGAGGTAGCCATATGTCAGTCTGGTGTAGCAATCACCCAGTAGAACTACAAAAAACGTCCATTTTTCACACATTAAGGGAATGGATTAGAGATTCCGGGTTATTTGCAAAAATACCTGACTCGAAATAAGGAGAAATTAGTGATGCATTTTTCTCGGACGAGGAGAGTTTGTTGGATGGGGATGATGAAAATCCTCCTGAATCCAGCGATCTTGAGTCTGAGACTGATTCAGCTAATTCTTATGAGTCAGAGTCTATCGCCGATACCTCCTTGTTCACTAATATCGATGATTCCCTGGAGGAGGAAGCTGATTTTGAGGGATTCTTAACTTTTAATCCTATCTCTTTAAGTGACTATATTCAACTGCCCAATTTAACTCCTGTAATAGAGCCCACTTCTTGGGATCAAGGGGAAAACTTTAACATTAGTATGGAGGAGTTAGATCCTCGGTTGTCTTCAACATACTTACAATCTTCAGGTCACAAAGGGGTTAAATTCTTGCTGCCTCCTCTCGTAATTCCCATTTCACCTATCCATTCTTCGGACGAATCTAATTCTAACCATTCTAGTTTACCTGAGATAGGTTCCGATTCTAGTCTATCCGAGACAGTTTTAATAAATATTCCTATTAGTTCTCCTAAGAGCCATGGTAGTACCCTGGAGGTCAACCATGACGAGATACTTACCCCTGTTTTAGATTATATTGATATGTATTCTCATGAATACCCGAAGTAAATTTAATACCCCTCTATCCTTCCCTGTGAACGTTAACTAATAATTTAAGAAGATCTTATAGTTTCACAGCACATTTCAATTTGGAACATTAATAATCTGGAAACATACTGAGTTGAATTTAACGGATCCCCCGTCCTTTTTTATGGATAGACCTAACTATTCCTCCTCAGTCTCTTCTGATGATCTTATGGATCTGTCAGGGAGAAATGTTGTGGGTGATTTGCCAGTCGATGGGTCAAACCTTTTTACCCTAGATAGTTCTTCCAGCTCTCAAAAGACTGAATTTTATGGTTTCAGCCCGCCACGTAGTAATTCTTTCAATATGTCCCCGTCGGCTGAGATGGTTTCTTCACCTGTCTCGGAGACTAGAATTCTCCCTTTTCAAATAGTGGGAGAGGTAATTGGTGATCCCACTAACGTCCATTTGGATAATAGTAATTTGACTTTGGTCCATATAGGTGAGACTTTGGTCCATATAGATAATGAAATCTTGGAGGAAATGCAATTGCCTATTCCTCCCAGTACTAGAAGTAGAGGAATGGTTCCCAATTTTCCGAATGTAATGTCTACCCCCATAGAATATGTCCGTCACAGAGACGTTACCAGTCTTTTAATAATCTTCTCTGTGTTTATTAAATTGAAAGTTGATCATGTCCCTAAGATGAAATAAATAAGCCCAGAGATTTGTGAACTTTGTTTTCATCTTGTTTTGAAAAATATTCCTGCAATCTTAATAAAGTTCTGTTGATATCAAAACTACTGATTTGAAAAAAGCTCAAATGATAATGAGCAAAATGTTTATCTCAAACTAAGAACCAGATAAGTTTCTCTTTATCTTTTTTAATCATCGTTAATATACTTCCTTTGACTGAACATTAGTATTCAAACTCATAAACATTTTCCTATATGGAAGTGGTTCTTGGATGATGCTTACTAGTAAATGTGCATGATCGTTCAAAAATTTCAATTATCGAGACGAATATCCCTCCTAGAGAAAATGTTCTTGCCTAAGTGATCTATTGTGTGTATGTATTCTCCGTGTATGAGTACAGACTAATTTTAAAAAAAGTTTAAAAACTAGATAAGAAAGTCTTGTGTGATTGCATTACCAAAATACAATCAAAAAGCGTTTATACAGTGTATATTATACTGTATAAATAGAAAATTTTATACAAAAATATACTTATGGTATATCATATTCATGAGAAAACCACCGCCCGAAATTAAATGTATTTATTATTCTAAAAGTAAAATAAAAAGGGAATAAGAAAAAGACTTCCTCATCATTGTTTCTAATATTTTTAACAAAAATTATAAATAGGCCATGATTTGAGTTAAAGTTTCATATGCGGTAGCATCGGATACAGAATGTCATTTCGATGGAATTAAGTATTATTTGATGATCCTTTCTCTTACTATGTGGAAAGGAGATCATCGTAATACGCTGCTAAAATAAGTTATTTGACACCACTGAAATATATATTTGTCCAACTCTTCTAAAGTAAAAATTTTAAATATCTATATTAGAATTCAGTCTTTGCTTCCTTTCTTTTTGTTTTAAACCTAGTCGCGTCAGTTTCTGCAGGAGTTATGATGGGACCGGTTTTTAAACATATTGTTGGGTCCACTCTGAGAAAGTGAGAGAGAGAAAATGAGTTAGTTTACTCTGATTCATTTCGTCTCCTGACTGACTGTTGAAATTAATACCTTAGAATAGAATATATATTTGTGCATTTTTATTTTTTATCATAAAATCCTATCATGACTCGATTACTGCCGAATATATTGTACTTTTCAGAGTGGATAGCCGAAGTAAAAATCTCTGTCGGTTCCCAGAGTACCCATGGACTAGTCAACTCCTCATGATGCCTGTGGTTCTTCTGAAGTGTCTGAAGTTTCTGTTGTTACTAATGGTCTCGGCCTTAATGACACCAAATGTAGACCATAGTCATATGGTCCCCGACAAGTTGGTTTTGTGAAAAAAAAAAAAGATGCAGGATCGGGGCAAAACACTGCGAATATATATGAACCTTTGAGATCTGTCTGTGGAAAGTATTCCCGGGATCATGACCAATACTTCTGAGTCTAAAATACAGCTATAAATATGTTCACCATCTACAAGATTTATACACCTATAATGCTCAATATATCTCCCCTTGATGATCCTGTATCCTTACCTCAACAAGTACCAATGGCCGAAGAAGAACATCGTCCGAGGGAAACGACATATTGGATTTCCATCAGAAAAGCATACTAAAGGCGGAGTACTTAAAGTCACCCCTCATATCACATATTTCAATAAAAAGACCTTAATGATCATTCTTTCGTATACACTAAAAGGATGGATCCAGATTATATGATGCCTCTCATTCTCTGGTTCATTATAGGTCATGATGAATCTCCGCAGAAACTATCCCCCGAAGTTCATCTTATGTACGAACCAAGTGCCGTTATAAAAATTTTTCCGCATCAATTTATTTCCAAGTGACAAAATTCAGTTTCCTTAATGATGTACAAGAACATAAATGGTTCTTACATCCCTTCTTCTCAGTCAAATTATCCACTGAGTGAGCCCAAGTCTGTGCCTTCGTGTCCTCCACATCCTTCTTGCAATTGTCATTCCAATGTATCCCTTGACTATGAGTCTGCTCTGGATCCCAGCGTTAAGGTTGTACTGCGTACAGGCTTACGCTGGGTGATGGAGCAAAAGGCTTCTGTACTATTGATGCAGGAGTTCCCCGAAGAGAAAGAATCTGCTGTTCGTCCTTCGTCCCTGCCTAAGGCACAGAAATTATAAATAATTTGTAAATATATAATAACTTTTGAAAAATTTATATTATAGTTTATCTGTAAGAGTCCTGATTGTCCTTCTCTACGCTGTTCTATGCTCTTAGCCTCTTCACTCCCGTCTTTCTTTGAACGACGTGGAAAAATTGAGGTGCGGGGTTTAGATTTTTAGCGGGGGAGGATAGTAAGGGAGATGTTATGTGCATAGTTGTGCCGATTGACGACTGGAAGTAACCATAGTAACGCGTTTTGAAGTTTAAGGTTTCTCATTTGATCAGTCTGGACACTTACGCTCCAGCCTGGATTGATGATCTGTATTATATTATATTATTGCTTTACCCTTTATTGTCAAAACTTAGGAATTATAGAGGTTATAAATTATTTTCTCCTTTTTTTTAGTTTGGATATCATGATTTGATATTATTAATAATATTATAAAACAAGACCACTTGTGAAAAGTTTTAAAGAGTACATAGTGTATTGTACTGTACAAAAACAACTCATAGCATACTAGAAGTACTGGAAGTTAGATTGTCCAGATTTTCCAGGTTAGTGAGTTATGAAAAATTACCGTAATATATTTAATCAATTATTGTATAGAATTTATTATTGTCATGTGCTGGGAAAGCAGTAGTAACACAAATGTTATTGTTGCAGTTTTTTCATATCGGAAAGAACCAGCAAACTATTCAGTTAATTGAACAAACCCCTCTTGGAATTGAAAGGGTGAGTTCAATAAAGTAATAAAGTACATATAATACTGTATGTAAAAATTATACTGTTATAAATTGAAGATAAGATGAAGGTGTGATCTGTAGTTAATCCCCTTTTTATTAAATATTCTTGACAGGGTTCGCAATCTTTGATTTCAATCTTTAGATTTCAATCTTTGACTTTCAACATGGTTCTGTCACACAATTTTAATCTATCTGGGTTTAAAATCTCTTCATATTATTGTGTTTGCGGTCATTCTTCAGTCAATCTCAGCTAAGTATAGTATATTTGTCTTGATTGAGTCAGAATTTCTATTCCTCCCCTTACTTCATTACGAATTTTGATATTGGATTCGTTTGGTTGTCCACTCCATTGAAATAAGCTGATCGCTAGAACTTATGTACATAATCATAATACATGGGATTTTAAGTATAATTCATGTATTTATCTAATTAAAATATATTATAATAATAACCGTTTCATATAACTTTTACTATAGTTTTGTTGGGAGTGGATTGTGTTATCTTTATATGTTCACAAACCTCCCACATGTATATATTTTGAACGAATACTAAGTAAACAAAAACTCATACTTGAGTGACTATATCCTTAGATTTTGATTCTATATTGAACTGTTATTGTATTTTTATTCTTTACTAGCTAAAAATATCCGATTAGACTTCACTGAAAAATATATGATTAGACTCCATTGATAGATAGATCCGGAAACATTCTAGTTAAGTAAACCCTTCATTTGGGTTAAGACCTGTAGATAATATCACAATTGCGAATTTAAATTAAAGAAACTCACAATCCTCCTTGAATAGTCACACAAGTAAGCAGGCCAACGGAGTCCCGAGACAATCTCCCTCCGTTACGGAAATAGCCTAACCTGCTCCGTAAAACCTCTGATGGTGTAAGTTGGTTGCCTGTGCTTACTAGACATTCAAACCACATCTATCGAACATCACCTTAATACTATCTACTTCTTATTATATCTTTTGACCTCAGAATTATTCAATCTTCATCGATATTCGACTCTACGAGAATAAGTGGAGAGAGGCACCTTCCAGTCGGGTACGAGTGTTCGGTCCCAGCGTGCTTCTCTCCGCAACATATATATATATATTGCGATGGGTTTTCAATTCACTGTGTTCCTTCTCCCCATCTATATTTCAGTTAAGATTCTAGTGGGAGAATAAAGCAAGATTATATAAATAAAACGATAAAAACAGAGAGAGATAAAGCTTATACGGAAAAAAAGGAAAAAGAAAGTAAATAGAACAATTCTTAAAGGAGAAAAGGCTGACAAACCTGAAGAATCGTGGAAGAAAGAAGAATCAGAAGACGATCTTCTCCCTTATTAAAGGGTAAGGAAGTTATTAAGGGAAACTAATATTTTTAAATTTAACAGTAATGTAAATGGAAAGAAATGAGAAGTTAAAAATTGAATGGAATTATAATGAGTAAATTATCAAGAACAAACTTAAGTTAATGATAGAGTAAGGAAAAGAAGAGGAAAGAAAGTAAGCATGTTATTAAATATAAATTTTATTGACAGGTACTGGGGCGTAACCACACGTCTCTTGATCAAAAGAAAATCACCATCGATTCTTCAAGTCTATTTTTTTGCCAAATTCAACGGTTGCTGCAAGAAGAGCCCGGAGCTCTTCCTTTTTCCAACAGTAACGCCAGATACCTTATTGAGGACGGTATGACCGCACCTCAGGTAATACTTTGATTGGATACTGGAGTAATAGAGAGGAAAGGAATAGTTGATTATCCAAATTACCAATATTATAATAATTCTGCTATGATTATTTTCTTTAATGAAGTGGTATTATTTATTATAATTCTATTTAAGAATTATTATTATTTTTATTATTATTATTATTATTTTTATTATTATTTTTCTATCATTTTTTATTTTTATTATTATTATTATTATTATTATTATTATTATTATCGTTATTTTTATTATTATGGTTTTATTATTATGATTGTTATTATTATTGTTATTATTGTTATCACTGTTATTATTCAAGTATTTCGGCTGAACGATAATTCCTATATTTATATAAATTGGGGTAAATATACACAAAACACAAAACCCAAAGAAATAGAACAGAACACTAAGTCCAAAAACTGAATACAACTGACTTTCATCCCTACCTTCACCTTCATTTTCATCTTCATCCTCATCATCTTCATCCTTCATTTCATCTTTTCATCCACGACCCTGAAAAACACTGGGAAGTACATACAATACGCACATAACTAAAGGGGTAGATAAATAAATAAAGATAAACAATACTTACTGTATACGATAAAATGATACCTATGTATGTGTGTGTCACATGTATATACCTGAATAAATAATTTTTTTTCTAATTTTTATAACATATATCTATTTATATTATCTTTATCTGTTATATTATTATTCATCAATATCTATATTATCTTTATAAATCATTCTTTTTTTTCATATATTTGTGGATATATATATGTAAACATATATATATTCGGGGAAATCCCATAAATACTTAGTTAGGGTTGTGTAAAGCAAAGGAAAGGAGAGGAGAAAGAAATAAAGATTTTGTAAATTTGAGATAATCGTTTTAGATTTTTATTAGCCTGAAGGAGATCGGCTGAGTAAGTTTTGCAACGAGAGGTTTGGCTAATTGGTGAGTAGTATTGTCGTTCCTTTAATTTTGGTGCTTAACTTGATTATAGTTGTAACACTGACTTATCTTGCCGATATCAGAGGTCCTGTTTAGAATCGATATTTTAATTCTGACATCTTTATAGATATAAACCGAAGAGATAGAAGACTAGGGAAAGTAAAGATAAAAGGATATGGGAAGAGGATAAACATATACATTAGCTAGCTGAATAACAAGCGGAAACATAAGCGAAGATAAAAAGAGAAGAACAAACATTCAAGAACCTTGGAATCAGACAGACATAAAAGATACTAACAGCAACAAAAATAAGGTAAAGAAAAGAAGAGCAGAGTTCTTCAGCGGAGCAACGACAAAAATAAAATTCCACTGCGCCTTTTAATCATAAATTTTTATCCCACAGCATAAGAACAAAGAAGATTGCGCGGACCTCGAGGAGACATCATCCCCAGTATCGTGCCCTTCTTGAAAAGAATCAGAACTCACTTAGGAGTGGAGACTAGTGAGTAGAGGTTTTTTTCGTTTCTATTGTGGTGGGAGTGAAAACCTGCCACATAAAGTGGTAGCAGAGCGTAGTTGTTCTGCTGAGGAGAAGACTAGCTCTGCCGCTGAGTGAAGATATAAGCTCAGACGCCACTGTTATCACCAACAGGAGTCAGCATGTCTGACGGAATGAATGAGTTGGTGGAAAAGACCGAAGGGGATACTACTCCGCCGAATGATCATGTCCAACCACCAAATCAGAACCAGGCGAACCAGAATGAGTCAACAAATAGTCAGAATGGAGTCCCAGGTCCTGCAATGGTAACTGTGGATTATAAATTCCTACAGGACATTCTCAAACAAAATGGAGCGAGTTGATGGAAAAAATGACCACGTTGATGGCCTCAATGGGGGTCGACCAGAAGCCCAAGAAAGTGATACCACCAGGGAAATTCAGGTTGGAAACAGGTGAGACGATGGTACAATTTTTTGATAGATTTGAGCATTTCTGTGAGACACAGTATCCTGGATCAGCAGAGGGGATGGTTGCATTGTTGGGAAATCACCTCCAGGGCTCTGCCTTGGAAGCGTATAACATCGTTGCAGCAACATCGGCCGAATATGGATTAGTAAAATCCCAACTTTTGCAGTGGTTCCGAGAACAATTGAAGAAAAAGACCAACACTGAGCCTGCTGAGTTTAATAAGGCAAAAATGTTAGAGGGAGAAGATGTCCCGCTGTTTGCTTTACGATTGCTGGGGTTGGCTCAGCGAGCGTTTCCTGGAAATGAAGTAAGGAAAATGCCCATGGTCAGAGAAAAGTTTATGGATAGCGTGCCAGAAACGGTTAAGATCAGAGTTGAAGATGCGTTGATGGGAGTGGAAATAACTCAAGGTTGTCGGATTCCTTGGGAACAATTAGTGATTATGGTGGACAAAGTTTATCGAGGACAAGCGAAGAAAGAAAATCAGGTCATGGAAGTAATCGACTTAACAAAGTCAATGCAAATGTCCGCCATACCTTCGTCGAACCAGCAAGCGCCCCACACATACAGTAATTATGAGGGAATGTGTTGTTGTAGGCGGACCCAGATGCAATCGTCACCCCAGGGTTATGTAGAAAGTTGTCAGACTGCTGCTGTTGGTGCTGGTCCCAGAGATGTACCTCAAAGAACAAATAACAATTATCCCCCACCGAGATATAGTCAACCAGCGGGAAACATTCCATCGAGAGAATTTCGAAATGGACAAAGATCAGGTCAAAATTATCAACAACCAAAGAAACAACAGCAATGGTTCATCAGTTCCCATCTGCAGTCATTGTAAAAAGAGGGGTCTCACACCATGGTGTGATTGCTGGAATAGGCCTTGTGCATTTATGTGGCAAGCGAGGTTCATCTGATTTGAAGATTGTTACTTGGGCAAAACGATGTTTTGAAATGTAAGGAAGTCAGGTTCACATTGAGTCGGGGAATTGTCGACCAAATAGGGAAGAGGTCAACCTGCTACGACACGACAAATGAACGTGTCCCTATTGTAAGGAAAGGAAGAACATCTAGGTAAAGTGGTTAAACACAGCGGTTCGGGAAAACGAAGGGTCTCTGCATGGAAGACCTCATGCAGAAGAAAGCAACAGCAAACAGCAAGGCACGCCCCAGCCAAAAGTAATAAATGGATTGAGATAGGTTCATGGGGGATCAACGAAATGGAAAGGATGATTCCTGGAGAGTCACAGGAGTTCTTCCGCTGAAATATTGTTCACCAGCAACAGTTCATATCCGTATCCCAGACCTATGGCGGAAAGGTTTCCTTAGAATTGGCACCAAGAGAACAGAACACTAGTGAACTGCCGACTTTGCACCATGGAAAAACAATGAATTAAAACAAATAGAAATTTCTGTTAGGTTGGAAACACCCAATAATGAGAATAAAGATAGAAATGAGAACAATGAGAGAAATGAGAATAATGAGAGAAAAGAATCTCCACCGGAAAAAGGAAAATAGAAAGAAAAAGATATGAATAAGAGAGGATGAGTGGCCACCGGAAACCATCATCAGATATCATATTATAAAAGAGCTCCAGAGACACAGGACCTTATTTTGCAAAGGTGACGCATCGTGGAAAATTCAACCACCTTGGAGCGGATTTATCGCGTTTTGTAGACACCGGGAGCGCTGCACGGTAAGTTTTAATATTCGGCGTGGAGTGTTTTAATTGCATTAGCATTAAGAACATTAAGCCCTAATTGTTTACCCACCGCGCTTAAGGAGTTACTGGGATAGTAATGTTAGGTTCCCTGTGTTAGGAGAAGTTACAATCGCCCTACGATTGTCCACTAATTATGTCTGAAGCCAGAGTGGACGCTGGTTGTTCGGTCCCAGACCAACTATCATACTCGTGAGGGTATAGTTGGTATGATATTTTAAAGCTAAGAAATTTGTGCCGGATTTGTACCGATAGGGAATATAGTCATCAGGCTTTGGGAATATGTCAGATAGTCAACGATAGCAGTAGCGACATGAGACAATTGGAAAGTACCTAAGAGGAGAGAAACCTGTGCTTTAGATTGAGCATACTGTAGAGAGTAACATTTGTGTGGAGGGAGAAACCAAGATTACCAGGA
Source organism: Trachelipus rathkii (assembly GCA_015478945.1). Taxonomy (NCBI): domain Eukaryota; kingdom Metazoa; phylum Arthropoda; class Malacostraca; order Isopoda; family Trachelipodidae; genus Trachelipus; species Trachelipus rathkii. The sequence goes on along the minus strand of JABUQX010070060.1, from coordinate 2,728 downwards.
GTGTATGAGTAGAATTAGAAGTGCGAAAGGCAAGGGATTAGAGAAGATTAGATTGATAGACAACTGTCGTAAGGTGTTGGAAAGAACATGGCAAGATTGCCCAAAATGTATAAATTAGAAAGCAATATGTTGATGATTTCTTAGTGGCGGTGCAGATAGGAGCTTTATATAGTACTCGACGCTGGTTTTACAAAGATGATCACGTGAAGCAAGTCAGGCGGTTAAAATAGAGAAAAGGAGTGGAGTAAAACAATAAGAGAAATACGACATTGTAGGAGGTGGTAGGATAAGAGAGAAGTTACAGTGGAGGATCCCAATGTGCCCAATCTGTCAATGTCGTATTGTGAGAGATATCGGAAGCTGAGATAGTATTGGAGAGTCAGTGTATGTGCCTAGAATCGAATATAGTGAGAATGGATCCGTGATGAAAATGTATACCAGCGAACGCGAATATTTACGTAGAGTTAGAGAGGCGCAGGAACATGTAACACGTGCAGAAATACAAGAAGCCAGATCAGAAGATAAGTGTAGCGTCTCACTCGGATGAGACAAATGCATGGCAGTGTCTCGATTGCTTTGTGGAGATTCTAAGTAAGTGGGCATGCTTTTGTGGTCCAAGGTGTATAATCAAACCTGATTTAATTAAGTAGAAATAGACATGACTGAGGACCGTTGCAAGTGCCAGTTCATGGAAGAGTTACTAAGGCGGACTATTTTCGATAGACCTACTGGTCAGTAAGGACTCGGAGCATCTATGTGGATTGTAGAACAACACTTGAGAGAGGTGGACGATCGTGACATATCATCCAAGATGGAGTCAGAGATGTGCTCCTGAATAAAATATTCCCAGAGGAAATCACTCTCAGTAGTCTCAATTCAGAAAGAAAGACTGTGAGTATCGATCAGATATGCATTGATTATCGGGAGTTAAATAAAATCACAAAGGGAGATAGCGTTTTCCTATCCCAAATCTGATCGACATGTTGTTCAGTTTAAAGGGTATGAAGTTCTTTACAACGATAGATTTAATAAAAGGATATTATCAGGTTGAGAATGGAGGAGACCAGCATTGAGAAGACTGCTTTTACGACTCCATTGTCACATTGGGAGTATTATTAGTCGTAAAATGCCGTTCGGGTTTATAGTGAAAAACTCAGGCTACTACTGCAATCAGTTTCAACGCATACGGTGATAGATGATAATATGCACTTGGCCCATATATCCTTGGAATGAATGCATGCTGAGTATAATATTATCATTTGGATAACTGATGTCTGCATTTGTAATTGTGAAACATTCGTAATATAGAACATCTGGAAATATTGGGAAAAGTTTCACCCTATAAGCATGAAGAAAACTGGCTTTAAAATATAAAACCGGCCCAAGACTTTTCGCAATCCTACCGGTAAGAAGAAGTTACAGTATTATTATAGGACACAGAGTCATCACGTTAATTGTATATATGCGTTAATACGTTGTATACGAGAAAAACTTACAAGAATAAGGTATATGGCAATTTCCTATAGAGTATACGTTAACGACCATTACCGTTGTCGTAAATATTGATAGGGCAATTCTGCGGAATGCGTCATGCAGTACCTCGATATTATTAGAAGGGACTTGCCTCAAGGAAATGGTCGAGACTCCCTTATGAGCTAGACCGAGTAGGCAATATCATTTGGAATATGGAATACCTAAGCCTATGTATAATGAGTAGCGTTTGAATATATAGCAGTTTAATAGGAAGCACTTACTCACCTACAGTATTCCTGATCGGTAACCTCCAGATCGTTCTACGAAAAATCAGCACCCTTGCTATTCATATGTGTAGATGCTCTCTGAATGTCGTGAGCTAGGCGGGCGTGGTCTCGTACTCAGACACAAATCTGAGAGAGAACCCAAGTGCTACTATCGTCACTTTTATTACTTACGCACATTCAAATAAGTAGCTAGAACAACGCTTACACTAGTATATACGTGATACAACATGATATGTAAATGTATTATATGAGTAGCTGCTATATCCCAACGAAATGTGAGCTGTGGAGATATAGGGGCATTAAAATACCAGCTACTGTATGGATGTGAAGAGTAGGTTCATCTATTTACTAGAACCATTCTAGTCACTACCTTTTGTATATTTTAATTGTGAGTTAATCATCTATGCCACTTTAAATCGAGACTGATTTATATATTAATATTATGAGTAATATATATTAATAGTTAATATATTATGATATATATATATATATATAATATATATAGGAAATATATATAATTTAATATAAATATATATATATATATATATATAATTAATATATAAATATATATTATATTATTAATATATATTATATATATTATAGGGAGAATAGTAGAAGACGAGTCAAATAATGGTTTAGTTATGGATAGAATTAGCGACTCTACAAACTCTCACAATATTATACCTTTGACAGAAAATAGGTGAGTTACAAAATATTAGATCCTCTTTAACCTCCAGTACTCAATAAGTGTAGTTGAGGGTTACATCCATTTATGGTATTATATATTATTTTTTTTTTTATTTTTTTTATTGTAGCTTCTAGAATTAAATATATAACCTAATTTTTATCTTCTGTATTTAAGAATTATTTATAAGATAGTATATAATAATTAATTATATAAATATATTATATATATTAATATATATTAATAATATATTATAATATAATATTATATTATATATTTAATA
>JABUQX010070059.1:25000-31967 GCA_015478945.1 Trachelipus rathkii | reverse complement strand
GACAGACATTGGCAGAAATAAACATATGGTAATTATATTGTTTGAGCAATAAAATTATTATCAATAATTATTATTATTATTATTATTATTATTATAACATTCATAAGTATTATCTTATAATATTATTATTATATTATAATTGGGTTTAATTAACTAATTATCGATACCGTATCATCATCATTATTCATTCTTCATTAGTTATATTTAATCTTCAATAATGTATGATCGGTAAGGTTACACTTGAGATAAATCTGTTTGATTATACATATATTATAATATAACTATTATTATTTATATTATATTATTAATAAAGATCAAATATAATATGTAGAGGTAATTATTGGCCTAAGGTCAAAGATAGCGTGAATTATTGTCACAAGACTTCTCACCATTACTAACTCGATATCTAACTGAAAACAAAGCGGCTAAGGAGTAGACATGACCTTCTGTCTGTTTTGAGAATAATTTCGCATTTCAATGAACAGCCAATCTCGTATGTATTTTTATCAATAAGCTAGAAAAATACCTAGTTTATATTTTAACGAGAGGAAGTCCTTAAATTTTCACCAGAGATTAATACCAAATATAAGTTTCATGAAAATGGTTTGAAATCATTTAGGAAAACTCTGTCATTTAAAAAGTTGATCTTTCACATTTGTGAATATGTGAAAATTTATTTTATGTAAATAAGCGTAGAAGAAGTGTTCCACTTTCTTTATCCTTAATTCCATCCACCAAAATCCCTTAATATAACCGTCCGTTACCTACAAAAAAAATTTCAATTCATAGGTACTTCCGGCAACGGACCTCCACTGTGGTTTATCTCAGGTCGTGTTTATGAGTTTAGTTCCCTGTTCAGTGACCCATCAACATACTCCGCCACTTCACTCCCTATTGGCATCTCGTTTTTACATCTCTCTCTAAATCACGACGGGCACTCTTTCATGGACTCAATCCCACTTTCTCTTAGGTTTTCCAATCTCTGGTACGTCCCCTAACACCTAGTCCTCTAATTACATCCCGGCTTTTTTTAGCCACCGACATCCATTCATATCTTCAATATAACCAATCCTCTATTTATATTCACTGCCTAGCTTCAATCTGGTTTCATTTTATTCACATAACTAGATATTTTGAAATCGAACATGTCTTCTTATCATGTCAGAAATAATTTACAGACACCGCGACTCCTCCTCACTCAGCCACCATAACTTACTCTTAATACACATTACTTTCAAAACCCTGCTTTTTTTCTACCACACCTAGCAGATAAGCAAGGCACATCCACTCTCTTCAACTTTTTATCATTCTAAATCCTTGCCCCTGCGCTACTCCTAACCATCAATTCATTTCCAATTCATAGTGTAAATTATGTACTCCATGGAGACAAGCAATCTTCTAGTCCTTAAATCGCTATTAATTTTCTACAGAACGCTTCCTATCCATATACATAATATGCTTCATTCCATTCATGTAAGGTCTTGTTACCAGCACACTATACATTCTAAACGAACAGTTGCACATTCCCCATGATACTTCAAAATAGGTAGTTCACTTTCATTTTCTCACAATCATTTCCTTCATCGTAACAAATTTGATGCACATTCTTCCTACTATACTAAGTCCTACCTTGTTCTTGCACTCAATCAACATCCTTTGGTCATGAACTCATCTGATTCTACCAAATGCCAGCATTTATTTCCTACAATATTCAAAGGTAACATTGATATCCCCTATAGTTCCCCTAATTCTCCCTCAGGTTTCCACCCTAATGTCCATTGGGACTACTACTTACTGATCGACTTCAAGATCCTTCGGCTAACTTATAATGTCTTTAACAATCACTTTATACCGATAAATACCTTCAATTCCTTCGAGTACTAACCCATGCAACATATCGCTTTTTGCACCAACTTCCATATTGAAATTCAATCAAACTCCTAACCTCTAATCTTGATAATTTCATCAAATAAACATTCATCTAACAGCCTGATTATCACTCTGCAACTTCTCACTCTACCTATTGGCCTCCCCCTACTAATAACCTCATCTCCAGAATACCTGTTTCTTCCCACATCAAACTGCCCACAACACAATACGCACTTACAACATCCACATATCAGTCTTCACTACTTGCAACTGTTTAATGCATGATATTCGTGAAGTGTTCTCTTGGAGAATTTTGGCCATAGTGTTTATGCAGTGTTAGTATATATAATATATAATATATATATATAATATATATATTTAATATTATATATATATATATATATATATATAAAAATATATATATATATATATATAATTATTATAATAATATATGGGGTTTATTTTTGCAGTACAACAAAGAAAATGCTGCACTTTTAGCATTGCCGACTATTTAAGGCAATCAGGATGTTTTCTTATTTATCTATATTAATTATGAAAATTTACTTAATATTATTTGTAAATTATCTAATTTTTCATTTCAAAAATTCGTATATGAAAGTATCTCATTTATTAATCGTATTCTAATTGTTTTAAAATTTAAATATACAAAATAACAGAAATAATATAAATAAATTGGTGATGAATGATAAATCAAAATTATATTGGTTTTTGTGATTACTTCTTAGTAGAGATACTGAACACCCCAATACACTATATATATTAATATATAATTATATATATATATATAATATATATAACTATATATATAATATATATTCTATATATATATAAATATAATATATAATATTATGTATATATATTATATATATATATATATATATATATCTATATATATATATTGATCAAACTGAGTGAAGAACTGTATAAAGTTAACTGAAAAACCCCCAAAGGGTAAATGGAGAAAATCATGTTTCCGACATGGGATGTTTGTCTTGTAGAGTTAATGAAAGCCGTTTGGGTATAAGCGCATATATAGTGGTGAGTGTCTGGGAATCACCGGCTGGAGACCGAAGAAAAAGTGGATGAGTCAGTAAACGAATGTCTGAAGGAGAGAAATTGTGAGTTTGGCAGAGGCGAGAATAAATGCATAATAGGACAGTGAATGGCGAGGTTTTGTTGAGGGGGTATGTGTGTGGCCCATGGCATGGGATAACCCAGCACTTGACGATGATGCCATAGTGAGGTCCCGTGAAACTCTACGGTGGATTTTTCTGACTGGCCGAGTTCCATAAAAGGTATCAGAGGGGCGGTAAGGCTGGGGCTTTCTCGACTTGTGTAATGTTCTTACTACTACCTTTCCGATGCACTGTCACGCCACCTTACCTCCAAGTCGGGGAATATAAAGAAAATAATGATGAATATAATATGATTATATATATATATATATTATGCATATATATTAATATATATATATATATATATAATTATATTATTATATATAAGGAATTATTTGATTATGTAAATTGAATGAAACTTTATTTAATATATATAGGAACAACTAATCTCCTTATCCGTGTATTGTGTTTACTGATGAAACGAAAAATCCACTGACTTCAAAAAACTTCAATATTTGGGCTGACAGCAAAGTCATCGTTAAGGATGATGGGCACATGAGCGTCATATCTAGTATGGATGCTTGATGCGCTAACCTGGGGCCTTCTATGCCAGTCTCTGATTGTCAATATACAGAAGACTCAATGAAGAAATAATAAAACTTTTTAAATCGGTAATAACTAATTTAGTTAAGAGGAGAAATTGCAAATCACCACAAACAACTTCGTCATAAAAAAAAATAATATTTAATATTTTTATTATTAATTATGAATTATATTTATTAAATTAAGCTGTCTGAAGATCTCCTTTCTTTCTGTTAGTTAATTTTGTATTTGGTAACTCCTACTTGGTTGTCTAATTTAAGGTAATTTACTTATTCAATTATCGTCTAACAAATGCTTTTGTTCTAATGCTATATAATATCTATAATATATATATTTATAATATATATTTATATATAATATACTATATATATATATATATATATTAATAAATAGTATATTATATATATATATATATATATAATCATATATAATTCAAATTATGAATATTAATTATTGATTTACTTCATTTCATATGTATATATACAAATATAATATAATATATATATATTATATATATTATATTATAATATATATTTTATATAGTATATATATATTATATATAAATAGTATATTATATATATATGATATATATATTATTATACTTTTATATATTTATATTAATTTTATGCAATGCAAAATACAATTCAGACACACAAAAAAAAGACTATTTTTTAATATTCTAAATACTTTTGTATTTGTATAGTTTTAAATATTGTGTTCCGAACATTCCCTTTTCTTTATGTTAGTATAATTTTGTGTTTTGGTACTCCCTTACTTTATCTAATAAAGTATTTTACTCTAGTTTTCAATAAGAAATCTTAGATAAATGCTTTTTGTTTAATGCCAATATATATAATTATATATATGATATATATATATATTATATATATATATACTATAGATATATATATATATATATATAATATTGCAATTATGATATTTATATATGGTTTTTGTTTGTAATTCATTGTATATATATAGCTAATATATTATTTATATTAAAATTAATTTTTAATTTCCTTTTTTAATTTTTTTTGCTCTCTGAATTGTAGTTGAAAACAAAAAAAATAAGAATTTTTAATATGTTTTTTATCATAATATATTATATACTATTATATATATATATATAAATATATATATTATATATATAGTATATATATTTATTATATATATATATATAATATATATAATATTATATATAATAATTATATATATATAGTAAATATATATTATTGAAACCCTTAAAAGTTCTTCGAGGAACCCTAGTATGTAGCTTTGAACCCTGCAGTAAAGGTTCTAATTGAAGTCCCTGAAAGGTTCGAAATATGTGACCGAAGAACCCTTAAAGGGTTCCAAACAACCGCCCATATAGGTATTTCTGGAACCCTAAAAAAGTTTTAAATGGTTATTTTTGGAACCCTTAAAGGTTCCAAACCACCATTGTACACGGTTCTCTTTGGAACCCTTCAGAAGGGTTCTAGATAATACCCCAAAAGGGTTCTAAATACGGGACAACGTGGGGAACCCTAAATGGTTCTATCTCAAACCTTTTTAGAGTTCGTTTTGGAACCCTTGAGGTTCCAAGCTGAACCGATTTACACGGTTCCTTTTTGGAACCCTTCAATAGGGTTCTGACATGATCGCCAAAAGGGTTCTATCAATACGGGACAACGTGGGGAACCCTAAATGGTTCTATCTGGAACCTTTTTTTCTAAGAGTGTATAGAATAGAATAGGTGAAGGAATGAGGGCTTTGAGTGGTCTGAGAGAAATATGGAAAGGGGGGGATCTATCACGGAAAGTTAAGATAAGTATGTTTGAAAAAATCTGTGTACCAACGGTGTTGTATGGGTGTGAAACGTGGGGGTTTGAATGCTAGGTCCAGGAAAAAGTTGGAAGTATTTGAGATGAAGGGGTTGAGAGCGGTTTGTGGGGTTAGCAGAAGGGAGAGGATTAGGAATAGGGTGGTGAGGGAGAGGTGTGAAGTTGGCAGGAATGGTCGGTTGCGAAGACGAAGAAGGGAATGTTAAGAAATGGTAATGGGCAATTTAGTGAGAATGGAGGAGGTCAAGAGAGTGTTGAAGAGTTTCGGGAGGCGGAGGGGATCGAAGAGAGAAGGTGGGAGACCAAAGAAGTGTGGATGGCATGGAATAAAGAGATGATCGGAGGAAGGGAGGGATGGGGGAGGAAGAGGGTAGGGTGTTTGGCGAGAAAGATAGAGGGGGTGGAGGAGGTGGGTGAGGGCGAGATGAGGGGGGGTGTGAATGAGGCGAGGCTGTAGCGCCACACTATCCGAGGCTTGAAAAAGCATTGAATTCGAACATAAACATATTAATAATTTACAAATATATACATAAATATATATATATATAATATATAATATAGTATATTTAGTATATATAAATATATATATTATAATAATAGTATAATTATATATATATATATATATATATATATATCCTCCAGTGGGCAGAGGCTTCCCAAATTCCACTCGAGTTTTTGAAAAATTGGAAACCAGTGTTACATTAAAGCCTACGATTCTTCGATACACAACGCTTGAAATTGTGAAAATCAAAGGAAGTGTCAAAAATAGATAAAGGTAGTTTGTTTCAGACTTTGCCAGTGGTGTACATATAAGATTGAGCATAGCGTTTAAATTTGGGGGTCAGAGTTGGACGGAGAATGGATGAGACTGTGTGTGAAATACGAGTCGCAGGAGCTCTCCTCAATGTGGGAGGCACAAGACTGAAAAATTCAGAAGAACAATATAAATTGTAATAGCTCAACGGTAAGTAAGCGGACCGGGAGTCGCATGGCAGGTCGGGGGATTTCGAATCCTAGTTGGATCCTATGTAGAAAATACCCAAAAAGGTCCCCCCTCTTGAAAGGCAAGGCCGGGAGGCTCGCTGTGTAAATTTTTTAAAAAAAAAAAAAAAAAAAAAAAAAAAAATAAAGCGAGAAACTGTCGGAAAGTATAGAAGAGTTAGGAAACTCAAACAAAGTTTCATAGACTGGTGAAATTTTTCAAGTAAAGCAATATGTGTGGAGCCACTCCAGAATATGTGAATTCAACACTCCATATAAGAAGAACAAACGTCCCTGTGCAGAGTTAGCAACTGAGTGTGTTGAGAAGAAATTCCTTAAGGCGACTCAGAACATCCAACTTCCTAGAAGCTTGTTAGAAAGAACAAAAGCATGATCCTCCTAAGAAAGATTACGAGAAAAGAAAATAAAAATAAATATTTAAAAACAAAAGAAAGTTCGAGTGTATTGTCAAAGAATATTATTAGTTATGTGAATATTATGTCAAGAGATAGATGAAGAATCGAGTTATTGAACTATTGAAAACAACCATAAACA
>JABUQX010070059.1:10000-15000 GCA_015478945.1 Trachelipus rathkii | reverse complement strand
TGGCGGTCTTTAGCAGCCATTCAATTTTTCTTTTGGGGTATTTTGTACTTCTTCCCAATTTTATTTAGCCCTCGAATTCATCGTGGAGGCTTTATTTTTCTTTCGTTGTTGTTATTGTTTTTTAGGCTCGCTGGTTCTTGAATTTCAAATTTTACCTAGAGCTTTTCACGAAGTGCTTTTGGGGGATTTTAGTGGCGGGGAGCTCTTCTCTCTACCCCTCCCCCGTTTAATAGCAGGACGAAGCTTTCTGGTATCTGAATTCGTTAGAAGATTTTTTTTTTTTTTCTTGTTTCTTTTTGAAATGCGCGAGAACTATCAACTGGATAACGTCTTTTCTTTTTTTATTCTTTTTTTTTTTATTACGGCTTTCTGCGACTTTGGCAGCTGTTTATTGACTAGCTGCTCTTCACGCTCATTACCGTTTTTATTATTATCACTATGACTCTCCAAGACTTCTAAAACGCTTTAATAAAACTTCGACTTGGTAAGTCATTTATTATTATCGTTATTATTAATTATCACCTCGTTTTTTTATTATTATTATTATTATTATTATTATTATTATTATTATTATTATTATTATTATTATTATTATTATTATTATTATTATTATTATTATTATTATTATTTCTTTTTATTTTATCATATTATCTTGGCCCTTTTATCAATAAGGTTGTAATGAATGATTGTCGTTCTTGGGGTTGGACCAAAACTAGTGTAGCGCGAGTAGATGAGTTTCATTAATTCAAAACTTAAACATAGAATTAAATCCCCTCACCTCCTCGGGTACACTAATTAATAAGATGGAAGGAGTATTAAATAGATCTTTGATGTTATTCTTTTATTAACATTCTTTTTATATTGTTATTTTTCACAGTTCATAATAGATAATTTTTATTTTATATAATAAATAAGGACTGGATCATTGATCCTTCAAATACATTTTCGTGAGTACTCAAATCCCAATATTATATTTATTAGAATGATTGGCAAAGGGGCGAAGGTCAGAGTGCTTCGATGTACTTTGCTAGGTGTTACTCACCACTCTCATTTTTATATCTTATTATTTCACTTGTGATCAATACTACGTATCAAATTGACACTTAAAAGAGATCTTATTATAAGAACATTAATAATAATCTAACACCTTTAATTTTATTACAAAATTAAGATATTTTTATGCCAATTCTCCGATTGTATCAGAACTCATGAATGACTCACTCTTCCCTCGTTTCGGTTGTATATATCGCCGTCAGGGAAAAGGACTCTTATTGGTTGACTTAAAGATTTTAAAATAATATAACAAAAGAGATAAAAACATTTGTGTGATGATAGATGTAGTAAATTTACGCGACATAATAATAGCATTACAATTACAATACAGATTATAATAGCATTGTTTTATCTCGTACTAGGCTACTAGCCTTAGTACATATATATATAATATAATATATTATATATAATATATATATATATATATATATATATATATATATATATATATAATATAATATATATATAATATATAGTAAATATATATATAATATATATATTTATATATTATATATATAGTATATATTATATATATACCCAATTTTTGGCACCCCTTTCGAAGAAGGGGTGCGCCAGACGGTTGCGTAGCAACGTCGTACGTGTCCCCTTTTAGTTTTTGGCCCCCCTCTGGGGTTTTTAGCTCCCTTTTAGGGAGCTTAGCCCCCGTTTTAATGTTTTGGGCTTCATATTTCGGCCATGATACCATATCAATTCCCGAGAATTGGGACCTTTCAAAAGGTTGAGGGATTAAGTTGGGATTAATCGAACTTATGCAGTACCTGACGCCGATCCTGTTGTAGGACTGTCTAACTGGAGCTCCTGTATGTACCTGTCCTGTATGTATCTGTCCTAACTTGAATTCATTTTATTTCCATCCACATTCACACCTACAACTACACACACAAACAAACGGCTACGTAAACACACCCGCTAGGCTACTTATATACACACACCCACCCTCACCAACCGCGCCATAGATACATACATCCACCCTAGCTCACACCTACACCTACACACACTATGACACTGATACACACATACACTCACCCATAGACACTTACACCCACCCATAGACACTTACACTCACCCATAAGCACTTACACTCGCCCAAATACACTTACACTCACACACACACACACTCTTGTCATCCTCAGCTTTGATGCCTCAGCTTTGATGCCTCTGCGTTGATGCCTCAGCTTTGATACCTCATCTTTGATGGCTCAACCTTGATGGCTCAACATTTATGGCTCAGTTTTATTGATGGCACCTATATTGATGGTTCATCTTTGATGGTGCCTATCTTGATGGTTCAGATTTATTGATGGTTCAATACATTTTGATGGTTCCCAATCACAGTAAGGTGTGTCTAGGGGTATCAAATGAGATCCCTAGGTGTGTCAGATGAGTGCCAGGTGAATGCCACATAGTGTCAAGTGAGTGCCACATAGTGCCAACTGAGTGCCACATAGTGCCAACTGAGTGCCACTTTTTTCAAGCCTTTTCTAGCCTCCCCTGAGCCTAGAATAGCCCTAATATTGGTGTCTACCCCTTAGTTATACGGTATGAGGAATCGATTGTGATTTGATAAGTTGCTAGAGCTTCCTTACATGAGTTTAACCTTTTTCTAGCACTTCTAGCAAGACAGAATATATATCTAAAGAGTTACACATTTGGGCAGTAAACGCAAACGTTTCCGAGTCCGCATCCGCAGGTGACCCCCGACGTGTTCCCGCCCGCCGCGTGCACCCGCAGGCGCAATATTTCCGCGTAGCCGCCGCGTGCGCCAGCAGGCGCAATATTTCCGCGCAACCACCGCGTGCGCCCACAGGCGCAATATTACCGCGCGAACGATAAATATGATATCAATGTAAACTATTCAAAGAATTTCTTTTCAAATATACTATGAGTCATTCATTTTACTTCATACTTAAACATTTTTTATTAAAAACAAACGTTACAGACCTTAAAGCAGTAAAACAGTAAATCAATAGCTCAATCGCCTAGCAACAAAGGGATTAGTAAGGCTTTGTTTTACTGCTTTACTGCTTTACATCATATATTTATTAACATTATGTTTTTTATTTTTGTTTTAATACTTTTTTATTTATAAATTTTTAAAAACTGTAATGTAAAAAAAAACACACACACACAGTGTGTCTGATATATAAACATTTTATTTTACTAAAATTGTACGAAATTTTATTAAAAACATATGCTTTACAGACCTAAAATCAGTAAAACAGTAAATCAGTAGTGCTGATGCTTAGCAACAAGGGGATTAATAGGGATTAGTAGATATTAGTTTTACTGCTTTACTGCTTTACTGCACTTAACCCTTTGGCTGCGCCAGCTGAGTCAGCGTTTGTACCTCTCGTGACGGTAGAAATACGCACACATTTATTTATCTTCGCTGTGTCAGTGCTGGGTCAGCGTTTGTATTTATTTTGCTTCCGTGTATATATATATATATATATATATATATATATATAATATAATATATATATATAATAATATATATTTTATTATATATATATTATATAATATATATATATATATATATATACCGGTATAATAATTTTGTAAAAATAACAATCGCTTCCGATGAATTTACAAATGTTTTCCTATTCCTTATTTATATATATATATTATATATATAGTATTATAATATATTAAATATATATATATATATATATTATATATATATTATATATTACCCTATATAATATATATATATATATTATTATATATATATAAAAAGAGAGGACATGATGAAAAATCCTTTCTTGGAAGAGGAAGCAAAAGAGTGCGAGAAGTAAATAAAATGAAGAATTTTGTAAAAATTGGGGTGGGTTAAGGGGAGCGGTTAAGGGGGAAGGAATGAAAAAGAAATTGTTGAGGGCTCCCAAGTTATAGAAGAAAGTCATTGGATGGAGATCAAGGGGGATTACAAATGATAAAAATCCACCCCAGCATCTAGATAATTAAGCCAATCATAAAAACCGAGCTTTGAACACCTCCTGCTGATGGCGCTTGGTTCATACTAACTAGATTCGAAGGCGGGGCCAGGATTTATATGCTCAAACAGGTCTTAAAATTGCCAAAGGTCACAAGATAAATGTAGTATAACGTAAAATTAGAAAGAAAACCAAAGAGTTCATGGCTGAACTTCGTATAGAACGAATACGATTTATGACGACACATAGTCGGCATCAGTCCTACACATTACGGGACGTGGCCGACACGTGACGGCCTCAGCAGCGAGGGGGGGGGGGGGGGGGTAAGGGTTAAACGTCATATTATTTATAACATTTATGTTTCTTTATATTTTTATTTTTAATACTTTTTTTATTTATAATTTAATGTTAATAAAACATGGAGTGTCTTTTATATAAACATTTTATCTTACTAAAATTGTACGAAATTTTATTAAAAACATATACTTTACAGACCTTAAATCAGTAAATCAGTAAATCAATAGCGCTGTTGCTTAGCAACAAGGGGATTAGTAGGGATTAGTTTTACTGCTTTACTGCTTTTACTGCCTTTAATTATTTCTTTATTCATTATTCACTTTGTTGAGTATGGATGTGGAGGAAATTTACGTTCTGAAGTCCGCTGGTCATGTCTGCCTGTAGCAGACCGACAGGGTTGTTGGTAAAACATTTCTATTATTAAATTTTTAAAGGAAGTGGAGATTTTTGAGCTGCCCCACAAATTTGTTAAGAAATAAGCTCAAGGAATGCTATATGTTTTATCAGGAGAATTTTAAGAAAGAAAGAGCTATAGAGATTGAAGGAGATTTATACCATGTTTGGTGGTTGGACAATATAACACGGTAAAAAATTATTGTATTAGATGATTTAATGCGCACAAATTGAATTTGGAAATAGCAGAAGCGTTCACTGTTTATTCTCACCATCTAAATATCTCGAGTTTTTCATAACACA
>JABUQX010070058.1:20000-21006 GCA_015478945.1 Trachelipus rathkii | reverse complement strand
AGTGGCAAATTTATTCCATTTACTTGAGCCATTTTGACAACATCACAAAAACTAAGCATTAAACGTTGAAGTAACAGTCAACCCCAAGTGATCCCCTTTCCATTTACAGCCAATAAATCTATTTTAAATAAGGCAATTAATTAAAAGCAAAAAGCTTCAGTTGTGAATAATAATTACACTAGTTGAAGAGCTTAAGAAATCATTAGAAAAAAGACTTTCTAAGTTTCTGTGTGATAATAATCTTTGTGGTAGCCTAACTTTTTATGCATCTGCGATTCAAGCTAATTTTTAAACATGAATCAGATGAATCATAAAAAAATATGGTCATTGAGGCAACGATAAGAAATGCATGTAAAATCATGAGCTCCTGACTCTGCTGCTGACGATGATTTACGTAGCGGTGGGGGAAAGTGAAGCTGAAGGTTCCATTTTTCACTTTCCTTTAATGGATTGTTTTTTTTAACAGAAATTGTGGTCAAAATCGTTCATACAGAAAAAGGGAAAGTGACGAGTGAAAAAAAAGAAAAGTCCCATTTCTTCTGACGATGTGATTATTGTACATAAAAGGTAAAATGCTACATACGGAATTACACAAGAAAATAAACAATATATATAAGTTTGCCTACTTTGACCCGTGAAGACAATGATATTCCCTTTTATAGTCGGAGGAAAATAGTTTATGAAATTTGAAAAAAACTAAGCAATAAAAATTTACCTTTCAGCTCCACCGTCATCAGTTGAAAGTAAAAGAATATTTAGAACAGGAGGAAATATTTATGAAGCCACAAGAAATAGGTTATCCCCTGAAAATGGGAGAAACTGCTAATGTCTATCATTTTAAACCCTTAAGAGCTTATTTCAAATGAAGTTAGTTAATACTTTAAACTTACGAAACTTTTTCAATTTTCTATTTTAATTATTTAATTAATATGTGATCCATTTTGTGTGTAAGAAATAACGGTTATTTTACTTTTTGTTTTATTACTTTTGTATAAAATAATGTTGC
>JABUQX010070058.1:0-5000 GCA_015478945.1 Trachelipus rathkii | reverse complement strand
GAACCAAGATGTCTAGTCCGCGATCACTAATAAGGAGTAGGGCATACGCTGCCCAGCTCAAAACTCCATTCTCCGACCATTCCCGCATCCCGCACACTCACAAATTCTTGATCCCCATGAGAGCGCGCAAAGTACCCAAAGGAGCTCATGTCGATACACAACAATATTAGGGTGGTTGTCACATAACCAACGAGAACATAACCACAACCCTTGTTCTTACGTCCAGCGTCGATTAATCCCAACGCTAAGACCTATGCCATCGCCAACATTGAACAACCACTTCGTGATTCTTATTCCACACGCTTCACCATCCGATAACCCCTATTCCTATACTTTTTGAAAATTCCATTCAGAGAGCCTTTACCAGCGCCACAAAACAACAAATTAAGATCGACCTAACCCCTGCCATAACGCTTCCCTACCAACTATACACTAACAAATAAATATAAGTGGAATATTATAATCAAACTTAAGTTAAAAGTGTGACAAATATTATTGATATTATGTCTTCTCCATCAACATTTTTTCTCAGAATCCATTGTCTTCGTCTACAAATAGTAAAGTATATGATTTTACTTCCACACAAAATACCTCTTTAGAGGTCTTCTCCACCTCCAAAGGTTACCACACCGAGACGCACCCAACAATGTTCAGCTGCATCCAACGAGCACTCCCCAGTCACCATCAGATCAGACGTCCGCCAACCTTCTTTCGACCAAAAATACCGTCAGAGGCTTATATTAAAATTCCCCGAGGACATACCACTCAGATAACTTAATTGCCCAATAGTTCCAAATGTGCTACGTAGATATCCACCATCTCCGTTCATCCGCCATAACCCTAATAAGGAGCGAAGGAGCTTACCCGGGTCGGTGATTGCGATAACCGTACTTCCTCCCACCTCCCAATCCTCATTGCTACATACTATAACCCTCCCAGAAACGCTTCTAAAGTTGTATCTACAACGTAGCTGAGCCGGAGACCGGAGTTGGATTATAACAATAAAGCTAAGTTATATAATATTACCTTTTCATAATAAGAAAATTTTGTTCATTATATAGGTGTAAAATAAAATATACATACTTCAAGACTCGGGATCTGAGAATTTATTTCTACAATGGAAACGAGTCCAGAGATCCTCTCACGCAGAGCGCGAGAGCACGAAGACCACTCGAGTCGAAGCCTCTGAGTCTGATACTATTATAGCTTAGGAGCTGTTTAGATACTATACATATGATGTTATTATTAACACTTGCGAGGGGGTAAATAAATAAAATCATCATATCGCAATCAGTATTGGGATGAGATATTAATTCATGCTATCACTACCCCTTATTGTAGGCGGTGACAACACGCAGATATGATGGTGGGGAGTCGTGGAGAAGCCGAGTAGCCACTGCGGGGAGTGGAACAAGCGAGAAAGAGCCCATTGAGAGCAGAGGAGTACGGGTAGAAATGAATATCGGAGTATTAAATTGTCGTTTTTGAAGATACCCATATTTGTATCAAGTACAAAATATTTCCCCGCAAAGGCGGAGATACCCCGTTTGAGAAATAGTCTGCAACTTACATGTATAAAACACATATCAAAGAACTTTCACTGGGTTCCGAGACATTGCGTGACGGCGAACCTATCACTGATTGGAGGTTTCCCATCCGTGTGCTCACGTCAGAAGTGTGTCGGGTGTTCCGAGGTCCCCATGGACACCAGGAGGACCACAAACCACGATACTCGGCAGCGTCCAGCACGAGAGCCACCCTAGGAACCATGCCCGCCTAATCCCACTCCTGTTGCAGTGCACATTACCAATATTTTCTTTCTAGCCTCTGCCAACACTCTCAACATTCCATACTCCTCTATTTATTGCCATGTTACATGACTTCAAGATCCGACTTTTTCTTTTTTAATCTTTTCGGTTCACCCCAACGTCCCAAACAGTGGCTCGATAATTCCCAGCCATACCTTATACCTACTATCATCATCTCTATTCTCGAACTTATTGAGACCAAGAACTCATCTCAATGATGATTACTGGTTCTATATTTGCATCCTCAATTATTATCTGCACCATTTCTTTCACATTCACATTAAATTCTGCATACTCTAATTTTAGTCTTCAATTTTCGTCCTCACTCTGTATCATTTCCTTGCCTCCAGCACCTAAACCGCTCCAACTAAGATTGGCGTTCTGAAACACTTTGTACCTCTTTATTCCAAAATCATTAAGCCAACTCAACGTGTTACTATTAATATATAAATATATACCATCAGGTAACAATAATAAATTAAATAATAATCTGCATGATATAGATGATAAATCACTTAGCGTTAAGAACCATATGATCAAGAACTTGTAGACCATGGAATGTAGAGTAGTTTAGGTTGTAGATGGATTTGGGTAAAAGTTGTTGTAATCAAAGCGTTCTATCTGGAAGGAGTATATATCTTAAACAGATGGCATGAGTGAGACATGCAAGTATATATATATACTATTAGAATTAGATTACAGCTTATATCAAAGTTTAGGTAACTGTTAGGGAATTTATTAGAGGTGAAATCCGACGTTTATGGGAGTGACTTTAACTAAGGACAAGATTATGCAATATGTTTATCATAAAGTGATGACCACCTATCTCTAATACATACTACGAACTAATATAGGTTTTAGAACGGAGGTAGGCGGAGGGCGAAGAATTGTGCACTGCGCGCGAGCTGTGTGTAGTGGTGAAGAACAAGGTGTCGATTAGAGACACATACATACAGGACCTGGCTGCTCGCTAGTTGTCACACACGTACAATTGCAGAAGACAAACGAATGCACTCCTCGATTATGATCACACAGAACTCTAAGAACGAACATAGAATAGGTATCGTAGGTTCTCCATGGCTCTAACCCAAAAAAGTTGCTAGATTCGGCACCAGGCGAGTATATAATACGAGTTATTTTTATATTAATAGTGAGCAGCGATGTATAAGTAGCCAGTAAGCTTATTGCGTCTCGGTTGCAGAGTGGGCTAGGCTTCCTGAATCAAAATGTATGTTACTGAACTGACAGTAGGAAGGAGTGGTTATAAGAATAGAGTGAGTTCAGACACATGCACTCTGGCCTTTCGTTAATATTATTAGCGAGTCAGTGATTCGTGCAGTGTCAAACGATGTTTTTATGATCTCCTTTGAGTTGTTACTAATCTAGTGGGACTTTTATGTGTGACTCGCCGGTTAATTGCACACAGCCACGCAATATTAGCAAAAGTGGGAGTGGCAGAAGGTGGGAATTAACGGTGTCCATGATTTACTATGATACGAGTAATACCAAAGAAAGATGAAGACAGGACTGTATGGCGAACCAGACCTTAAAAATGGATACTGAGGCTTCTGTGATGTGCATTTTGGTTTGGTGTGTGCTGGGAATCTGGAAGCCACGAGCTTCTGATGAGGAGGTCTGAGCCTGGAGGAACGTACTATTTACGTCGCACGAGCGTCTCCGGATGTTCTGACGCCATCCTTCATAACACCCCAAGAGAGGAGTTAGGAGTTTCTTTAGTGAACACAAGTTATAATAAACGAGTACAACGAGATAAGGATCTGTGAACCGTTATGGTGGTGTGATCGCTATAAGGCCCTGTTTGAGTCTGTGAAGTTATGTTAATAATGAGGAGCACTCGCAAACACACCAGTGCTGGAGTTTAAATGATTTATGGATTTTCAACCCTATGCTGCAAGAATGTCCAATTACCCTTGTGCGAACCGTGTCATTACTGATCGCAGTACGTAAATAGAGTTGCTATCGAGCCTATGTGGTAACGTAAGGAACGTTGCTAGTGTGTAACCACAGCAAGGGCTTTATAGGCTCGCGCGCACATATTGGTCAATGCGGGTTAACTAGATTGCCACTGGTACAGCCGAGAACTAAGACATGTAAAAGGATCTATAACAGGTACACTATTTTAAGGTAGGGAGCGAGCTCGATTACCCTATACACACTACTCTCTCTTATACTGAAATTAGACGCTCCATCTGGTGCTACTAATGAAGGCTACCATTCGGCTGTACCCCTATCCTGTGAATGGTACTGAGTAGTGAAGACTATCAGGTGCTGCGCAAACATCCCCGGCATTTCCCCCCCAAACACCCAAGCCCGAGGGTCAGCTTTTTGCTCGCCAAAAAGCCCAGGGGGACCCCACATGATTTGGGATTTTTCGTGGCCGTTTTTGGCGAATAAACCAAAGATCTGGCCTATTGCATACAACCAACTTGTCGTATTTTCATTTCCAGCTTACTGCTATCACATAGCAGAGACATCTGTATGCCATACTCTCAGCAGTAACTTGCAAATGAATACACAATTAGTCACACAAATATCTATGTTATCACGTCTCATTCTCCTCACTAATTATTCCTAACACCACTAAAAGAACAAGTATGTTCAGGAACCTAAGTCTTTAACACTAATTATGTCTCCCGTTACAATGGCGATTAAACAACCCAGTATGTTGTATATCACTCCTTAAATTACAAGAACTTTTAAATGCGTGAAATGATTACACTATCCTGCGCGTTCTGTATTTCATCGTGTTGGTGGAGAGCGTGTCAAGAGCAGGTCAGATGCAGATCAAGAAACAATGGAAACGACTCGTGAAGAATAGAAAATGCAACACATTGCAGTAAATTAACATTGCTTGTTTACCGCAGAATTATAGAGTTTGCTTGAAACTAAACACACTTAAATACGCAAAGAACACTCTTATTAGCTGGGAAGTTAAAGATATGATTGCTGCCTTCTCGGGGTGATGATCGAACCACCTGAACCGCCGAGTAACCCCTTTTTTAAAAATGGCTGTTTGCCGGGGGAAGCTGGTGACAGAGATATAAGGACAATACCCTATCGTTAGCCGCTGCTCAACTGTAGCGCATCCTCGAACCTCACATAGTATAGATAGAGTGCTAGTATTCGATAGGAACAGGAATCTCCTAACTCATGATCGCCGTCTCTTTTGTG
>JABUQX010070057.1:15000-17935 GCA_015478945.1 Trachelipus rathkii | reverse complement strand
GGGAAGGGAGAGATGAAGAGAGAGAGAGAGAGAAGAGAAAGAGAGAGAGGAGAGACAGAGAGAGAGAGAGAGAGAGAGAGAGAGAGAAAGATTTCTGAACGAGATTAAGATCACCCAGAAGAGAGAGAGAGAGAGATGAGGAAGAGATGAAAGAGATTGATGTTTGGTAGTTTGAAGTGCGAGGGAGAGACGATGACGTATAATGAACTGTCCGAACTCTCGAATCATACTGAGAGAGAGATAGAATGAGAAGAGAGAATTGAATTATCATTAACTCGAATTTTAACATCTTTAAATTATCTACGATTGTTTTAAATCTTCATTTGGTAGCTAAATCACAATTTTCTTAAGTTTTTATCTTTTTTTGTTACCTTTTATGTCTTCCTTATTTTGTTACGGTTTGCACCTTCGGCCGTTAGAAAAACTCTTAGAATATTTTGATGAAGTTTTTGTAAATACTGAAGAATCTGTTTTACCGCTTGAAGTTTTCGAGTAGCTGGATGTGGAATAGCTTGATTCTTTTTTTAGTTTCCGTCTGCGAATACACTGAGGTTTGTGAACATCCCTTCTTCTTAAGTTCGATGTATAATTTCTATCTTTATCCCATCTTTTACACTTATTATTTCTATATGGTTACTACGATCGATGATATTGATATGGTTGGTATGGTGGTTGGTGTGTTTGATATGGTTGGTTGATGAAGATTTTTGGCCCGAAGAGGGTTACCAGTTTGGCAAATAATGAATAAACAACTTATTCATTATTCACAAGACTCTTCACATGGGTTAGAATGGTCTTCATATACACCTTTCTTCAACTTATCGTTATTAAGTTAAGTAAGGCTCTTAAATATTGTTTTGCAAAATTCTTTGGCCATAGTTCTAGCTATTTCTTTTTGCAAGTAAATGGTTTATTCAACCCTTGTGCTCTCAGTTCCAGAATAATATGTGTTAGAATAACTACTATTGCTTTTGTAATTTCTTTCTCTATATTTATTACAATTAGCATTCTTTCTTTTATCTATTTAACTTGCCTAAAATTTCAACAAGTTACAAGGAATTTGGCCTTGTTCAAGCAAGTATACATTTTCTAAAGTTCTTGGATGTTGAGAATTTACTACTTGAACCTTTCTTTTACTAAATTTTCTATTTTATCTCGAATCTACAAAACTATAATACGCACACGGGTCATTTTGACAATTATCTCTTCTCTGATGAGGCTATAAAGTTTATTGGTAAATTAACATTTTTTCATTATTTAACTATGGATTGTCTTAGATAACTTTAAATTTTCCACCTTATATCACTCCCAAAACTTAGCGTTGTGCCTAATTTTAATGTCTGAGCTCTTCATTTATTTTAGAATTTGCCTAATAATTTTGCATAGATTACTATCGTAAGGGATGAATAAAAGATCTGCAGTTCATACCGTTATCAGCAAAGGCTAAGTTGTTTTCGCCTTGTTCAATATTGGATAATGCCTCTTTCGTTCTATGCATTTGGTTCTGTTAATTGCCATAATTTTATATCTATTGAGGATAAATATTTCTTTCAGTTAACTATGGATGATAGGCTGGTAATTATTACTAATATCTATTGTTATCATTCTCCGGGTCAGTAAAATATACAAATTAATTTCGTTCTCTATTGTTTGGCCTAGGGTTCAATTGCACCTGTGAACGGTACCTCTTAGATGATTATTCCCCTTTCGTAGGAATTTGACAATAGTTATCTTACTATTCATATTTCAATGTAGGGTCTTCACGTATCACTTCTTCAGGATGTTTACTTGAAATTTAGTACTTTTCCTTATTACAGTATTCTTATTAATTATCCATTTGATAGTCGGCTTATTAATGCAGTTGTATATTAGTATTATTTGTGTTTTTTTATTTGGCAGAGATATTCTAGGGGTCACGATTTTAAAAGTCCATATCCGTTCTTGAAACAACAAACGACCGATTTTTTTAGGTTTTAAAATTTTAATTTGGGTTCTTAGAGGATGCTTGATATTATTAATCTTTTTACACATCTGTAAGTGGGATTCTATTTTATATAAAACTGTTAGACTAATTATAATTATTCTGAGATCCAAGATTGCCAATTTGACTATGAAAAGAATATTTGCTACTATCTTTAATTTATGATGTTCTTTCTCTATGAGGCTTTGAAAAGCTTCCATGTTGTGGTAGTTTCTAATTTATAAAACTTTTTTGACCCTTTTACTTTTACCTTTAATATTATTCGCTTCCACCTTTTTGATCTAAAAAGTAGCTAGGACCTACAGTATCCCCTTATTAAGGGTTAATGTATCTTTCGTTAACTCGACTTTCTTCTAAGTTTTGAAAAATATTTCCCTCCTAAAGTAAAGCTGATGGTAAACTTAGTCCTTAATCTTATGATGGGCTTTTGTTACTTATCAGTAAATTTTGCTACGTATTACTTGAGAGAGGAGCATTTAAACTATTTGAAGTATCATTGTTTTTGCTGTATTAAGCCTAAGAGGACCCGGACTAAACCAAGCCTGAAAACTATTATCCTTCTCCTGCATTTGAAAAATTTCTCAAGTTACGATAATCATTTCTTGAATTTGCCTTTTCAAAAAATTCTATTTTTTATTAAAGTGGCTACGATGTATTTTGAAATTCTTAGCCTGTAAAATTTCTCGAAAGATTTCTACTACTGGAATTATATTACCCATCAGAATTTTTTAATGATAAGTCCGTCAGATAATTCATTCAGGACAAAACTTTACTCGAGGCACGAAGCAAAACATCCCTTACACATTATGCATACTCAGATTCTAATGAAACGAATCAAGATGAAATTTATGTTATATCCAAAAATAATTTCTACAAAAGTAGCATCACAGTATTTTATTATTATATACGCAATTAATTTTATTATTATTTTTTGAATCATTTGCTCTATTATTC
>JABUQX010070057.1:0-12500 GCA_015478945.1 Trachelipus rathkii | reverse complement strand
CTGTCTTTTACATTATTTGCCTTTCCTTTTATCTTAAACTTTCATCAAACCTCTCTCTCTCTCTCTCTCTCTCTCTCTCTCTCTCTCTCTCTCTCTCTCTCTCTCTCTCTCTCTCTCTCTCTCTCTCTCTCTCTCTCTCTCTCTCTCGGTCGCCCTCAGACTTACTTTACATTTCTCTTCTTGCTTGCTTTTAGCTTTTATGGGTGCCGTTTTCCCTAGGGTGCTTTGTGGATTTGCATTAGCATGTTTTAGACTTTGTATATACTATGTAAGTTATTGACAAGCCCTAGGGTGCTTTGTGGATTTGCATGAGCATGTTTTAGAATTTGTTTATTCTGTATATAGTTATTGACAAGCCCTAGGTTGCTTTGTAGATTTGCATGAACATGTTGTTTGGTGTTTGGTTCTGTTGGCTTGACTGGAACAGTCTCGATAGGTCCATGTAGCTTCTAACTGTCTTTTTATTTCTAATATTCTAATGTAGGGAATGACTAACATATCTGGGGTGATTCCATTCATAGAGTTCTACTTGAAAGAGAAGAGGAGTTTAGGTTTTTTTCACCTTATTATATATCCTACTTTTACCTACTTTTACCTACTTCTTCCAGATTATTTCTGTGTCATGTTGACTTCTCTCTTATACTATCGATGTTACAACGGATACTGCTTTCCTGAACGCTTTAGTCCCATAACTCCTCCTTTGAATAAAGATCGAGTGACAAGACTTTCTAAATGTCTTCATGCATTTTATGTCCAGCTCTCTTTGACCCTAGACTTAATCGCTACGCTCATTCATCTGGTAAATTACTGAAGTTTCCCCTTCTTCTACTTGAATGAGTCACAGGAGATTTTACTCTCCATCAGCGGGATTCGAACATTGGACACCACGTCGCAGTGTTAACAATAACCGGATGCTCTAACCACTAGGCCATTCACGTCCCCAAAAAAGAACGCTTCAAGCGTAGTTTTTAAAGCACCCGGTTTTCTCATCCCATAATTTCACTTTCTCAAACTAATTGCATCGGGACAAGTATTCCTTCGATTTATATCAGGAATTATTTTTTAAGAATTTAAGTGAACTTTTTGTGTTTTTTTGACCTTTTGCCGAAGAAGGAGACATAGAAAGGTAAATTAATTCTCAATGAGAGTGAATCATATTCTGTAAAATTCTTTAAAAAGAAATTTACAAATGATTTTAAAAGTTATGACATTTTTTTCATGCTATTTCACATGGAATGCAATCTATGAAGTATATCTGCTAATTCATTTCAAAGTAATATAAAATATACAAATATAATAAAATTATATATTATATATATTATATAAATTATATATATTATATATAAATTATATATTATTAATATATTGTATCTCCAAATTGTGGTCCAAACATTGAAAACTTTTCATTTAAGTACAAATTAATAACAAATTAATTCCCAAAAAGAAATAATATTAAAACATTTCATTGAAATAGATGCAATATTTGATACTTAATAAATTAATACTTAATAAATTAATAAATATTTGATACTTAATAAATTTTTTATTTTGTTTATTACTCACATTAAATATCTCAATTATAAATATCTAATTATAATCTTATTTTCATGTGTGATTAAGTTATCGGATAGGTTATTAAATTCTTATTTAAAAATAACGTAGTAAAATGAAAATTTTTTCTATTTAGATCCAACAGCATAGGGAAGGAGGTCGGAATGGGTAATGTTGAGGGCGGTAATATATATATATAGTGAGATAATTGGGTGCGTTTCTATTTATCCTTATTTTGAAAAGTGGGTTATGGGTACTCGTAATGTAGAAAATTACAGAGACCTGCCCTCTCACACTTCAATGTTACGGTAACATCACACTAAAAAAAAGCGAGCCTCTTAATATGTGACGCGTACTATTCCTCGAATGATATCTCATAAGTGATTGTCACGAGGGACCCATAACCACAGATGAGCCTGATACTCCCTATGCGGAATCATCCGGTCGTATTCATATGAGTACCTACCTAACTCCTTTCCCCTAGCCCACGTATTGGAGCATACTGTTCCTTCTCTTGCGCTGCTCCAACTATCTCTACCACAATTATCATTTTCTATTTTTAAATCTCAGCCTCAGGACTCGATAGCTATCAGTGTGTGTTGAATATAACGCTTGCGTGATACGGTTTAGTCTTTCTATATAGTATGGATTATTAAGAATTATATAACGTGTGAGTTAGCACTACCTTAGATATGTATATGACTATTCGTAACAAGGCCTCGGATAGACCTCCGTATATAATTAAACCGTTCTGCGCTGACTCTCTACTATAGTTACACATCGCTGCCTACTTCTATATTACTAATATATGAAAAAGAGGGAAAAAGTTTTGCTTTTTAAAAGCTGAGCTCGATATAGCGGTAGGTAGTTATAAAGGTTATTGCTCCAGGTAGTTATAAGGATGGGTCGTTTCGCAAAATTTGCTTCCTTTTACGATCCATTATACCTATCTCTTTAAAGCGAAGCTTCTTTGACAATGATCCTTGTTATTGCCATGCTGACCCCGGGTCACGGTCTTACTAACTTGTAAGTATTGTTCTCAAAGAACGTGACAGCTAAAACTAGAATGGCCCTATTCACTTTTTCGCTCGAATTTGGCACTACAGTTACTTCTCTAAAGTATTTGTTCAATTATTTTTTAACTGTAATTTTGCCCTATGGATTCCCTTCGAAATTGTTTGTTCAACGATGTGTAATTGCTATGAGCTGGAAGCACGTTTTATATACTCATTTAGACATTATTCTTTAAGATAGTAAAAAACGCACAAAAAGTATATACTTCGCGAAATATATGTACAGGTATATATGTGAAAAAGGTTTCTTTAAAGGATAGCAAAATTGTAATAATAGATAATATATAATTTATAAATAATTACTAATTTAACTTTATACTATAATTATCAATACTATATAAATATTTATCAGGTTTCTCAGATGATCGTAGTGTTACTTGTAATGACGCATATTTAGTGGAGTTTGTATTTGTAAGCTGCAAGGTGAATTTCAACTTTGTATCTTTTGTTCTGGTACTATGTGACTTGGATTATAGAGTGCAAGTAGTTATAGAATATTTTGGTGTTTTGCCTATTTTTTCCTTTTTACCGTGCTCTTTTTCCACGGTGTGATTTTTAAGTTTCATTTTTTATGGTAGAAATATAAATTGGAACAGAAAAAGATAAGTATGTATTATTATTATATAATATATATAAATAATATAAATATATAATATATATATGTATAATATAATATATAATTATATAATTATATATTTGTAAATTATATGATTTATATTATTATATATGTATATCGATATATATATAGTATATATTATAATAGCTATATATTATATATATTATTCTATAATAAATATATTCACATCATCATCATCATCAACCACTTTTTTTCCCAAGACTGGGGATAAGGTTTTGGGGGGGGGGCTCGTTAAACTAAAAAATAATTTGTTTTTTTTACGGAACAAAAAGTAGTAGAAGAATATGACACAAGTCGAAAGAAGCCCAGCATTACCTCCCTTTTATACCTATTAGTGGGAACTCGCAGCACAGTATAATCCACCCTAGAGGTCACGGGAACGCGACGACTCATGTATGGCATCTAGCATGTGGTTCAATTGCTGGCAGTGTGGCACACCAACACCTCTACAAACCTGCCATTACTCTATATGTGCACTTTTTTCTAGCCCTGCCAAATCTCACATTTCACTATCTCAAGACATTCTTTTTCTGCCTCTAAGTCCCACTTGTTTCTTCGGTCTGCCAGCCAGTCGATTTCCAAAAAATATAACATCCACTTAACCAACGAACTATCATCCATTCATTATCACATGGACCAAACCATAACATACTTCATTTATTCTCTCCTTTATTTTCTTTCTTTTTCATACCATAGCAACTCTGTTAAACGTTCATCATGCTCATTTTTATCAATTCTCTCAACATAATGCGCCACTAAGATTGTCCATCGATACACATTGTATCTTAATCTAGTACTCTTATTCCAACTGACCAGAGTCCTTACTAATATTAGTTTCATTAACACAGGTAACGAACTACATCAAGAAGACACTGAGCTGCACTCGAGAAGTCTCTTAAACAGTCCACCAAGAATTTTTATTGAATCCAGCGCTTCTAGCAATTCACAACTTACTAATTAATTCGGCATCATTTCCCTTTTTCGTCCAAAATTATATAATCCAAATACTAAAGCTCAGTCACGTTGTTGGCTGCCTACATCTATCATAACTTCAAACAGAGGAGTCTACATAGTAAACATAATGTTCATCTTATTACTCTACTTTAAACATGTTCTTACACCCCTCAAATCTTTCTACTAATCCTCTAAACTCCATCAGATTGAGTTTTAGTATATATTATATATGTCCTATATATATACATATGTATTACTATTATAATATTACTATATATAATCAATATATATATATAATATCTATATATATAATTATATTAAATATTATTATTATTATATATATATTATGGTATATATATTAATATATAGCGAGATGTGAATCATTTGCAGGGAAGCTGTGCATAAACAGAAAGTTTAGGGGGAGGGTATAGTTCGAGGGATTGGAGGAGGTTCAATATTAGTTGACCTTTATATAAATGAGGTAAGTATGGAACAATTACTGTAAGTATTATAAGGGTAATTATTATTGAGATTGTCGGGAAAGATAATTTTGATCATTGTTGGTCAAAGAGTGCTCTGAATGAGTGAAGAAGTATTGGGGATAAATAAGGTGCGTTGTAGAAGTTGGTAGAGAGATTGTGTGGAAATCAATCTTACATTGAAAAATGATTGGGGATAATTGAGGGAGGAGAATGAATAAATTGGTAATTTAGGAATTTATGAATTTCAAGCAGGCGTATAATAGAGTAATAGGGAATCTATGGCAGGTGTTTAGTGATATGATTGGTGTAAGCTTCTGAATAGAATTCAAAAAGTATGTAAGACGATAGTGAAGCGTGTGTAAAGAATAAATGAAGTCGAAACCATTTTATTCAAATTAATAGCTTGTTTAACTGAGGGATGTGTATTGTCTCCATAGTAATTCAATCTGTATATGGATGAGGTTATAAAGGAATTAGAGGGGGGTGACAGGGGAAGGAGTTAGAATGATGAAGAATTAAATGAGATGGACTTCATACCTATTATAAGGAATGATTTGTTGTGTGCGCGAACTGAAGAGAGTTTGTGAGAGGACTAGTAGAAGATTGGTAGGGTGTGGAAAGAAAGGTTTGAAGATAAATGTAGTAAGGATAGGTTATTGGTTGTGAGTGAGGACAGAACTTATGTGTGAAGTAATGTTTAGATGGTGAGCGCTGGAAAAGAGTTGTCTGAATCTTTAATATTTAGAATATATGTTGAATTGAAAAGCGAAGCGGATATAGGCAAGAGTGTAGTACTGGAAAAGTTGTGATGGAACTAAGGTGGATTGGTCAGTTAGATCTTGGTGATGGTAAAAGGGATTAAAAGTGTTGAAACGTGAGCCAGTCACTCTATCCTTATTGTACTGTTGTTTACCGTAGCGTGTTAATGTTAATAGTGGGACTATGGTCTGAATAAGGGTATAGATCTAAATTACAATGTGTTCGATGGACAATCTTAGTGGCGTTTTAGTTGAAAAGTAAATGATAAAATGAGGAATGGAACGTAATTAGAGAGTTGTTTAGTGTGGGATTGGGGTAACTGAGTAAGAAAATGATATTAGGAAGTTGAGATGGTTTGGATATGTGGAAAGGATGGATAACGTCGGTTGGTTAAGGGGATGTAATATGGTAAATGGTTGGAATACAACAGGAATGGGAGACAGAAGAAAAAGTTGAATGAGTCAGAAAAGGAAGCCTGAAAGAGAAATGTGGAGTTTTGGCAGGCGCACGAAGAACAGTCAGCCTTACGTCCCTTTATGAACCAATTAAGTGAGACTCGGTCGCAGTCATAAAAATCTACCTTAGGGTTTCACAACACGTTGACCTCAACTATGACCTCTCGTCCATGTGGGGTTCATTCCGTTGGCCCGGTGGCTACAACTATATCCATTCAACAAACGCACATCAGCTCCTGTTTATGCACTTTTCCTCTCGCCGTCTGTGCCAAACTCACATTTCTCTCTTCCAGGCACTTTTTCTGATCAATGTCACTTTTTTCTTCTTGTCTTCCCATCCTGTTTGATGGTGCCCATCACACTACAATACATCCGTTTAACCGACCGTCCGTATCATCATCCTTTTCCACATGACAAACATCTCACGTCTTTCATTTTATTCTTCATTACCATCCCACACTAAAACAAATTTCCCTCTAGAAACGTGTCATTCCTACTATTTATCTTCTTTTCACACATAAACGCACTAAAGCTTGCATGCGTGAACACATTGTATTTAGATCTATACCCTCTTATTCCAGGACAATAGGTCCCTACTATACATTAACACAGGAACAACATACCCTCATTGTAAGACCCTAGCGACGTACACTTAGTCCCTTATTCATCCACCAACGCTTTAACTGTGACCATTCCATCTTGAGTGTCATTCACAATTTCTACGAAATACTTGCTATGCATCCGCTTCCTTTCATTCAACATATATTCTAAAATATTCTAAAATTCATGAAGCCTACTTGCAAAACATCTACCTCCTAACAACTCACCACTGAGGTCTGTCCTCCCTCACAACTAAATAACTTTATCGTATCACAAGTCTTACTTTCAAACACCTTTAATTTTTCCCACCTAGCAAATCTCTTATCTAGTTGACATCTAAACTCTCTCAGATTCGCACACACAAACCAAATATCCTCATTATAATAGTTAGGGGAATCCATCCATTCTCATTAAATTCTTCAGTCATCTAAATCATTCGCAGTGTCACCGCTCTACCTCTATCTTTAATTAGACATCATCCATTATACTGAGTGGATTACAGGAAGATCATACTCGACATTCCTCTGTGCACACCCCGTATTAATATTGATTAATAACTTTCGACTATTATTCTTTACAACAGCTTACTATCGTTGCATACATACTTTGTGATTCTACTCAGAAGCTTACCACCAAACCTATATCACTAACACCTGCCATAGATTCCTATTAATCCTGTTATACGCCTAGTTGCAAATTCATTAAATCAAATACAAATTTATTTTCTCTCCCTCATTATCCAATATTTGGTTTCAATGTACAGATTTGATCACACTTCCTCTACACATTCTAGCGCACCTATTTTCCAAATAGTTTTTCATCCATTCGACGCACTCTTCGTACCAAAATATCAATATAGATCTTCCCACAACATCAATTAAAACTAATACCCATAAACTTACAGTTAATTTTTTCCCGATTACCTATATAAGAAGAATATATTTGACCTCTCCATGCCTCGGAACAATATCCTCTTCAAAACGTTTTTGTTATAGTCAACTTTCCAAATTCAATGATATACATCTCGCTATTATATATATAGTAATATAATATAATATAATTATATATAATTATATATTATTATTATATAGTATTATGATATATATATATTTATATTATAATATAATATATATATATATATATATATATATATTAATATTTATAGCTTATATAATTATGGTTTTGTGAGGTGAATCTGAAGAGAGTATTGGTAGGATTGGTAGAAAGATTTGGAGTGTGTAAAGGAGGGTTTGAAAGAGACGTAGATAAGAAGGTTATGTTAGAGTGAGACAGTCCTCGTGTGAGTTATGCTAGATGGTGAGCAGCTGAACAAGTGTGATTAAGTATTTAGGATATTATATTGTTTGGATCGAAAAGGAACGGATGATGCCGAGTGTAGTAGGTAAGTTGTGAACTGCAGGAAGGAGCTATTCAATCTTTTGTGGATGTAAAGAGACTAAGTCTTGAGTGCGCTAGTGTCTTGCTTGATAGGGTAAGTGTTACCTGTGTTAATGTATACGTGAGAATAGACTATGGTCTGGAAATAAGAGGTATAGATCTAAGTAAATGTGTTCAAATGGAAATCTTAAGGACGTATAATGTGTGAGAAGAATTGATAAAATGACAATGAACGTATTACAGAGTTGTATTGTGTATGAAGAAAAGGATAAATTAGAGAATAAATGAAAGTAATGTTAGATGTTTGGTCATGTGAAAGAGGTATATAGTCGTTGATGATTATAGTGGTGTAGTGTGTTGGGAATCTGATTCTGGCTGGAGACCGAGAGAAGTGGATTGAGTCAGAAAAAAGAATGTCTGGAGTAGTGAAATGATTTGGCAGGGCGAGAAAAATGCATAATAAGTAAATGGCTAGGTTTTTGGTGAGGGTGTATGTGTGGCACCTGGGCCAGGGATGAACCAGATTGGCTCAGATCCATAATGAGGTCCGTGCGGTCGTGAACTCTAGGGTGGCTTTTCTGTGGCGGCGAGTTCGCACTAATAGGTAAAAAAGGAGGTAAGGCTGGGCTTTCTTTCGACTTGTGTCATATTCTTCTTACTAATTTATTTGTTTTTTCTGTACATGTTATGCGACTATTCCAGTTCTGGGAAAAAAGGTGGTTAGAGATGATGATTGATGATGATATAATATATATATATATATATAGTATATATTTTTATATATATATAAATAATACGTATTATATATATTAATTATATATATATTATAATATATAATATATATATTATATATAATATATATATATATAATATTATATAATTTTACTATATAGTATATTAAAATAATGAACATACTTACATTCTAAATAATCTTATTTAAAATAATTTATAAAATATAATAAATAATACCGTAGCAAAATTGATAAAAAGGAAAAAATTATGTGGCAAGTTAAAATGCAAAAGTACTTGCTAATACAAAGCAAAGTACCAAGAATCAAAAGGGTATAAGTAAAGTACATGGTTTTAGAACTGCAAGTACCAGTACAAGTACAAGTTCCAAAAATGTACTTAAGTACAAAGTACAAAGTACTGATGACTGGCTACGGGCCTGATATAATAATATTATATATATATATATAATATATAAATATATTATAATATATATATATGATATAAATATCTATATATAATAATATAAATATAATATATATTATTATATATTATTACGGTAACAATAGATTTACAGACATAGTGTGTTATTATATTAACATTCTGAAGTACGTTACTTTGTGCTGGTTTGCCAATAAAGAAATTCACAAAGTATTTTTTGATAATGGTTCTTGTCTGGATTTGGCAGGGTTTTGGAGGAGGAAGGGGAATTCTCTTGCATGATCTTGGTGCGCCCAATCGACGGGAAAGGAATACATTCAGGATGAAAAAAGATCTGAAGAGAGAGGGAAGGGGAAGTAGAATATGGTGATAGTTACAGTATTGTGTGCCATACGTTGGTATGAATAAAGTGTACATCTATTATTACAATTATGCTGGTATGTGAAGCACACGATGGTGCGCAGTGGAAGCTAAAGGCAACAAATACTTGGTTGATATTTGAGAGGCCATTTGTTGTTACGGAATACAACAAGTAATGGGCTGAGTTGGATCTGGCGGATATGCTCTGAGCTATACCAGATAACTTCAATCCAGACAATGGTACACTACGTATCTTTTTATTATTTTGTTGGACTTACGTGTAATGCCTGTTGTTATACCGAGGGTCGCATGGTGAGCAAAGGTCTCCTCAAAAGGAACATATGCCACTAGTCGATTTCAAAACTGACACAGTGGATAGCTATGAATTTTAGGAGTAGTGCACCGTAAGGAACACCTCGAAGCGCCGGCAAGCAATGCAGAACGAGAACAGAGGTAAAACAGAGAATAGCTCGCACAATCTGTCAGGTAATAGAACAACTTTCACTGGCTCACTGTTTACAGAGGGGATAAAAACTGCAAACTTTTGAAAAAGCTCAGACAGCAAGTCATGTGGAAAATGCAAAGTTCATACTTTGCCTCCTCCCTCGGCAACCAAATACATGTGCTTTGTTCAATATTCATAAGATTATTATTATTTATGTTCTATTATTTACATGTTAATTGTCTTCTATATTTTATATATATATATATATATTATATATAGTATATATATAATATCTATATATATTAATACGTATATATATATATATATATATAATAATATATGATATGATATATATATACGTATATATACTAATATATATCTATTATATTATAATATATATATATATTATATATATAAAATATATTTATAATATTTATATATTATATAATATATATATATATATATATATATATTATATATTATATTGTGAAAAAGAAATTATAAAATTGGTATTATATTATTAATATTTATATATATGAAAAAGAAATATATAATGTATTATATTATATAATATATATTAATATATATATATAGTATAGAGGCTATATATATGTATATTATATATATATATATAATAATATTATATATATAATATAAAATATATATGATTTTTCATTTTCTTATGATGTAAAATTATTTTATATAAAAATTCAAAAAACATACATTATTCTATTTTATTTACACTAATTTGCATGTTAGTTAGTAATTTTCTAGTAATTAGTAGCCAATTATTGCTAGATGGCAAAAATTTAAAAATAAACTCTTAGCATTACTAATTATCACAGTGAGTTTTTATTTGGCCCTAAAAAAATGTAATTTTTTTTTCAAAAACAGTCTAATATTTTATTAGGGTCTATTGGACTTGAATGTTGCAAGAAATATTTGTTGTAAATTTTTCGATATCAGGATTAAAGGGTTAATACAGATTGTTTAGTAAAATAGACTAATCTTTTAGATAATTTTTACAAACAAGGCATATTTTATTATAAGCTCCATTTCCTCATATTATTGGCATTTAGGTTAGAACTATATGTCATAAGTATATTTGCTAACTATTTCATAATAATAATAAGATATAATAATATTAATAATAGATATAATAATATAATAATAAAGAATGCTCATTATAACAATTGGATGCAAAAAAGTAGGAATAAATAAATTAACAAACTTCGCATGTTAGAATCTTTATTATCCAAAATTTGATTTTCAGTTTATGACATGTATATGTTTAAATAATAAGTACATCAAAACATTAATTACATAGTCTGATTTGCTCACAACTCACTTTCACAGATTCCTTTGATATATATTCTTCATTTTAAAACTCTTTCAAAAGCGTCGCTTGCTTTATTGATGAGAAAGCTCTGGAAGTAAAATGAATGAATTTGAATAGCGCTTGACATATTGAAGATCTTTGACAGTATTACATTTATTAAGAGAATAAAAAAGATCAAAAAATTATCAACATAATTTTATCTTTTTCCTCATAAACTGAAAGGATAAATCATTCAAAAATCTTATTTTAGTCATTTTTCATCTGATTAAAAATATAGACTAACTTATCAACTAATGTGAATAGGCTCTACCTTATCAACAAAACACATTATTACAATTTTTCATGATTAAAATTACAGGGGAATAGGTCGACACAATGTACATATCCAGGCAACTATAATAATTTAACTAAAAAATAAATTATCAACATTATTTTCAACACGATTACTATCACTCTAAGAGAGAAGATTAAGTAGTTAACATTGTAACATTGTGGTAATTTTTTTTTTTTTTTTTGAAGACCAATAGAAGATAAAGAAGGAAATTTGCTCTCAACAGGAAATTATATTCACTATTTTCCTTTATAAGGTTTTAATGTTTCTTCTTTAAAATATAGTTGTAAGAATAATGATAATTTAGATCAAATCATTGGTGCATTCACGTAAAATTTTCCTTTAAGTAATATTGGAGATTTAATGATTAATTCATATTTAAAATAATGATTATCAGTGAACAAAAACTTCAAGATTAATGGAAGATTTTCCTTATTTTCTGTGTTCTTTGATAATATACTTGTAAATGCGAGAACTTGATGCATTTTCCCCCTTTTTTTCAATTACACATATTCCACCACTCATGGTAATCTCCAATCACAAAAGGGGTAATCTCCAATAACAAAAGGGGTAATCTCAATCACAAAAGGGTAATTTCGAATAACAAATTGGTAATTCAATCACAAAAGGGTAATTCTCCATCACAAAAGGGTAGATCTCAATACAAAAGGGTAATCTCAATACAAAAGGGTAGCTAATTCCCCTTTATATTTTGGCACATAACCTGAGGTTAAATAAAATTTTATTCATATAATTAATAATTGTATTTTGGTGAAAAGGAACATCTAACAATAGAGACAATGCAAATATTAGGATAATATTACATATAATATTGAATTTGCATAATTGAACATTAATAATCTTTTGCTGAAAACTTCAGTTGAAAATAATTTAGTAACATGACTATGGACATGAAAACCTGATTTGTTAAAGGTGCAAGAGGTGA
>JABUQX010070056.1:15000-17500 GCA_015478945.1 Trachelipus rathkii | reverse complement strand
TATATATTTATATATATATAAGTATATATTATATATATATATATATATATAGGCCTATATATAAAGGTGGAAGGACAAAATATTAAATTTCTAAGAAAAAATGGGAAAAATTTATATGAATTACTAAAATCTATTCTAACCTAAATGTTAATTTAATCGGGCCTTCGCCTGACATGAAGTGAGCGAAGTCCGATTAACATCTTCAAGTTTTTATTTCATTATTTCGATTGTATGTAGAGGAGGGCAAGTCCAATAAGTCTTTCATCTCCAATATTATTTCTCAAGTAGGTTTTCAGATGTCTTAATTGTTAAAGCTTCTTTCTACTGAAGCATTAAGCACGGTTAAAATTTCCAGCTATTGTTAACAAGATGTTAAATATTTGGGAAATTGTGACTGCAAAACAAGAAATAGTTCATCTATTGCGTTTTTGGGCGGCCTGTTCTGTGATGCCATTTTCAACTTCCAAAAATTCAATTCTGCTTTTTTACTAAATCTCCATTGGGCTTTCGAGATCTTCCTTGTAAAAATATTACACAATCTTTTATCTTTTCATATGGCACTATACACCCGGTTCGGTATCACAAATTGCAAGGAAAATTTAAAAACTTCTCTCCTAATGCTGATATTAAATTATCCAAAATGGTATAAAATGGATGTGCGATAATAAGTCTGTGGGTTGGAAGTAGGAATGTTGGGTCTTTATTTTTGGAATTTGTTAATTCTTAGTTTAGTACAGCAATTTCAATACTCAGTTCAGATTCAGATGCGCTTACACATTCTTCAAAAATCAGCTGAAATTTTAATGTTGCATTTTCTCTAATGGTTTCAAGTCTAGTTTTATCTAATGGACTTAGGAGTTTGGTTCCTGACAGCGACGAATTATATAAAATTAATTTAACTTCTGCAATTTATATTATTAACGGATATGATACTTAAAAATTTTTAGTGTCAAGAAAATTTCGGGGGGGGCCATGGCCCCCCTGGCCCCCCCCTAAAAACACAGTATATATATATATATATATATATATAATATATATATATATTATAATATATATATATATATTATATATATATATATATATATATATATATATATATATATATATATATATATATATATTATATATTATATATAATATATATATATTATATTATATATATAATATATATATATATATATATATATATATATATATATATATATATTATATATGAAAGTTAACATAGAGGCAGGAAAAACTATAAACTTTTGAGAGAAGTTTATTTAGAATAAAAGTTTACTATCTTTATGTAGAACGTAAAATTGAATGTATTCAAAAAAATAACATGTTATATATAATTACTTATATATATTATATATATATATATATATATATATATATATATATATATATATATATCATATTATAGAACTATTTTAGACATATATTTATATATATATATATATATTAATATAATATAATATATATATATATATATATTATATAGTATATTTCTTAAAAATAAGGACAATTAAAAAAAAAAAGGCCAACCTATTTTAACTTTCGAAGTCTCAGCAGGAACACTGAAAGACTAGTTTGAGCAATTCCTAAAATTTTATTTTGAACAATTACTAGTTGCTGTTTTGCTTACTTAACACAATTAAATTTTCATTCTTGAGTTCGTGACGTCACATGAAATCGTAAAAAAAAAATGTTTTTTTTAATGTTTTTAAGTTTTAGAACCACTATTTTATCTTCGAAATATATTAATTATGTTATTTTCTAAAGAACTGATGAAAGATTATATATATAAAAAAATTACAACCAAAATTGAATTTTTTTAATTCTCTTTGTTATTATTCGTTGTTGTGACGTCACTTGAAAAGATTATATATATATATATATATATATATATATATATAACTATATATAATATATATATATTATTATATATCTATATATATATATATATATATATACTATATATATATAATATATAATATATATAATATATATATATATATATATATATATAATATATTACCATCTGAAAATACCACTCACGGCCAGAGCCCTATTCAAGGAGGGGTGTTGCACGCCTCAGAAGCTCACCAACTAACGCAAATTACGCAGATGAGCAAAGACGCAGGCCTTGAAGTGAGGGAGATTAAATTCAGAAGGAAAACAGTAGATGGAAGAGAATCCCACAGGAACAGGGGTGGCAGGAAAGGAAAGAAAGGCACCCCAGCGAACTAACTGAGAGTTACCCAATATCCAACAAAACTCATGCGCAGACACAGCACGCCCTTGTGCTACGAGGGCGTCGTAAATGTGGTGGTACGCGAGTGGTAAAGTTCCCTCGACACCTCGTGGCCGCTGCGGTACCTATAGAAAAGAGATAAAGCACCAACATCGCGCCGCAAAGATAGAGGGTCAAGTGAAGTGGAAAGTACGGAACAGTTTATAAGTCTTTTGGCCTTTGACTAGACCCTGTCTTTAAAAGCCGGTGGAAACCAGG
>JABUQX010070056.1:0-5000 GCA_015478945.1 Trachelipus rathkii | reverse complement strand
AAGGGTGATAGGAGGGTATAGATGAGGAAGTAATAGAGTGAAGATTATCCCTGAGGAACACCACTATTATAGTTTTAAAAATGAACGGTGGCCGTTTACAACAGCTGCTATTGAACTCCCGGTAAGGAAATCAGAGAGAATTCCACAGAGAAAAAGAGAAAACCCGAAGGAGGGAAGCCCCGAAGGAGGGAAGTTTAGAAATCAAAGTTTTGTGCCAGACTCTCTAGAAAGCAAAAAGGTTCACCAAAAATCCTGAAAAGCAGAGAGAGAATCAAGAGAGAAAAGAAATAAGTTTACCAGTAATGTATTCCTAACGAAAGCCATGAATGAGTCACAGAAGATTTTACTCTTCATCAGCGGGATTCGAACACTGGAACTCCGCGTTGCTGAGTTAACAGTAACCGGCGCTTTATCCACTAAGCCATCCACGTCCCCAAAAAAGAACGCTTCAAGCGTAGTTTTTAAAGCACCCGGTCTTCTCGTCCCATAATTATTTCCAAATCTTTCTATTAAGGTTCAAATCAAAAACTTTAGGAAAGAATGGGACGATAGTTGAAGGGTTGAGGGGGGATTCCCTTATCTTGGCACAAGTTGAGACTAGCCCTTGCCCTTTGCCCTTGCACTTTTCCAGAAGGAACGAAAGGTCGAAGTAGATAGACAGAAAAGAAATAGTTTACCAAGGCAGGGTACAAGCTAGGAAGCACAAGTTTTTAGAACTATAAGAGGAATACCATCATGTCCGTAGGCCTCTTAGTGTTAAGCTCAGAGAGAGAGAGAGAGAGAGAGAGAGAGAGAGGAGAGAGAGAGAGAAATTAGGAACGAGGGGAAGAGAGAGAGGAGAAGAGAGAGAGAGAGAGAGAGAGAGAGAGAGAGAGAGAGAGAGAGAGAGAGAGGAGAGAGAGATTTCAGACCGACATAAATATTTCCGGTCTAGCGAATGCTGCTCAAAAAAAAATTGTTAGCTAAATCTAAAATGTCCTCCCCGGTCGTGGTTGTTTCTAATGGTTTACAAAACAAAAAATCTTCTTTAATCTTGTCCTCCTGTGTGTAGCACACAAAAACAAGAAGTTGTGGTCTCATCAAGCTGGATGCTAAAGAGTCGATAAGAGTTTCCTTTAATTTCCTTGCTAAAGAGTCGATAAGGGTTTACTTTAATTTCCTTGATGATTAGTCAAAGTGCCATTAGACACATATTAGTAATTCTGACCTTATAGTATCTTTAGTTAAGGATATATGCTTTATCTTTTTAACTGCATCTGCACCTAGCATGAGCCTAAGAATGTCTTTGGTGCAAGGAAAAATTAAGTTTTTAGCAATTCTGTGTTTCTTTTGGCTTTTGCCACTTTTAGAGCAACAGCGTATGAAGCTTCTAGTGCAGCGAGGTTTCTACTTCGACAAGACCCACTAAAATCTAGCCTGGATCTTTTAACCTTTTTAACCTTTTTTCTAAAGAAATCAATATTATCGTTCATTAAATTAACATGTTTTATGATTAGATGCCTTTCGTGTTTGTTAGGTTTCATTAATTCATTTGAAAGAGTTTCCATGCATACGACACATTGAGATCTTTCTACACAAGCAATAGCAATTGACGTAAAGACAAACTTTAAAAATTCGTCACTATATTTCCTTTTTGCTCCACTCATTTTCAAAATAAAGGTTATTATGATGAATCAAATAATTAATATCTCTGTTATTAAATTTGAATTAACAGGCAAGAGGGACTGCAAACAGAAAAAAAATTCAACCTGAAATTCCCGACTGCAGTTTTGTCAGACTTACCATTAAAAATGCCAAATTGGCAACTGAGCGGCACTGCCACAATATTTTTCCGGAAGTTGCATAATAAAAAGAATGATAAAATAAAATAAGAATATAACATTTAGAAAATAAAAAATAAAAATTAGTTTAAAATTATAATTTTATGGTTTCGAGTTAAAGCCATTAGGTAAATTGGCAACTGTATTATAATAAATGCCAGGCGTAAGATGATCATGAAGAAACTACTTTACATTTGGGTAATAAGCCAGAAGGACTTTCAAAATTATTTTAATATTCATAAAAAAAACAAAATTCTACTATCGAAACAATTCAAATAAACATATTTAAAAGAATGGCTTATGACCATTATCCCTGTCCCCATGAAGCTGAAGTCAATTTTTTCCAT
Source organism: Trachelipus rathkii (assembly GCA_015478945.1). Classification (NCBI taxonomy): domain Eukaryota; kingdom Metazoa; phylum Arthropoda; class Malacostraca; order Isopoda; family Trachelipodidae; genus Trachelipus; species Trachelipus rathkii. The sequence goes on along the minus strand of JABUQX010070056.1, from coordinate 2,833 downwards.
AGTTACATTATCGAACAATATGTAGAATGGCGCGCATAGTGACAAGAGTTTGAACTATTTTCCAATATATTTATACAAATTGTTGTTTTGTTGTTTATTGAAACGATGGAAAGTGAAAAAATTGTATAATAATATAAATCTGGTTACGTTAAGTAAGATTATTTTAAGTTACGTTAGATAGCATAGATTTAAACTTTTTTTAAAAATATTTTTAAAGGTGTGAAGCTCTTTTATTAAAATACAGTTTTATTTTGATTTTTCTCAAATATGTTCGGATTTATGCAATCGATAGCGATATGAATATTGACAGTGATAAAAGACATAATCCAAAAGAATAATAAATTAGTTAAATAGCTCTGCGACCCACTGAAAAAGCGTCTGAGACAAACTTTTGGGTCCGGACCTGTAAATTGAGAGATACTGGTTTAGACAGTCACAGAATGTAGGAGAGTCAGTAGATTTAGGAGGTTAATTAATTAATTACTTAATTAATTAATAATTTAATTAATTAATTAATTAATTAATTAATTAATTAATTAATTAATTAATTAATTAATTAATTAATTAATTAATTAATTAATTAATTAATTATTTCGGAGATTCATAAGAGAACCTGAGACAAAAGAAGCTAGTCCTAAATGGTCGACAGGTCAAATGGTCGACATTTGTAAAAGAAAAAAAATCTGATTATTTAGTTTCTCTAACGACGAACCGAACAAAACTTAACCTAACCTAACCTAACCTAACCTAACCTAACCTAACTTAACCTAACCTAACCTAACCTAACCTAACCTAACCTAACCTAACTTAACCTAACCTAACCTAACATATTCTAACGCCTACTGCGGGCTGTACCGGAAATTTTTTTGATGTCCTGTCTACCATTTGACCTGTCGAGACAAGTTAAAAAATTTGGAAAAGTGCAAAGTAGAAAGGCTAGAACAAACAGCGGCGTTGCAAATATATGCATTCATTGGCTGAAAATTAAGGATAGAAGTATTAAGAGGGAACAAAGTAGGAAGGATTAAATATTTGAGTTTCGGCCAAGAACAAGATTTGAAAGCTAGATGAGGAGGGATGATGTTCAACAAAATGAAAATTGCAATTGAGGCTACAAATATTGCAGATATTAATGATAAAGAGACATTGCTCTAGAGCAAGCTTGTGGCGAAGTCATGGCTGTAATAACACTTTTAATAACACCTGTAATAACACCTTTAATAACACCTGTAATAACACCTTTACTAGAGGCCGTTAACCCCCAAGTTGTGATGGGAGATGGAGGGTCATTGTTTGGATGCCCCCCTTCCCCTATAAGCATGTCCGAGGAAGATTAATGTTTTCCCATTTTACATGTTTAAAATGTTATGTTCGTGTATGTGCTTTTAAGTTTGTGGAGGACGTGTGAAGAAGGGGGAGGGTGGTGGTAAGTCAGAAAAGGGGGAGGGTAGTGGTAGTCAGAACTCTCCATTGTAGTCAAGAATATTTTAGAAATATTTTCTGAGAAGGTGAAAAACGAAAAAGACGAACTCCAGTTGGCAACGCAGTGCAGAGAAATGATATGTCATCCAATGCTAACATTTCGTCGGTTATGCCCAATGTGGGGGTGGGGGAGGGAGGGTACTACTGTATAAAAATTCCATTTTTGTTTATATATATTTCCTTATTATTAATGTAAAGTAATCTTTGTGTCAATTTGTGACTCTTATAAATTAATAAGTGCCTAATATTTCATTCTTACTTGCACTTATTTGGCCCCTACCGCCTCTAAATTTCTTAAAAGAAGAAAAAGGTGCTACAAATGATTTGAAGCAGCTGAGAAAGTTTTAAACACTTTTTCACTTTTCTCGAACCTTGTTACGCTCGATTTAGTACATTTTATTAAAATCTATTTTTAAACGCTGCCTTAGCAACTGATTTGCTCTATTTTAAATTTGGCCGTATTTGTTTTACATTTGTATTTGCTTTTTTTTATGAGGATCTGGACCTTTTATGAGGATACTGGGACTGGAGTTTGCCAGAACTGCTTGCCATTTTGTGCTTAAGTGTACTTCATCCATTGAAGCTGTCTATCGCTCAGTTTGCAGTTTTGTCAGGAATGGTTTTCAACTCTAAATGGAGGAAAGTTTTGGGAAGGCAAGCAGAATCAGGAATTACCATAGGGTAAGTAGGTTTGATTGTCAGGTTTTTCTTTTCTTGAATTACCTTTATATAAAGGTGTGCCCAAATAGGCAAAAGATCCTAACATCTTATATATTAATATTTAATATTTCAATTTTGGAAAATCATTTGTTGCTACATTTGGCTTTAAATCTTGGGCAACAATCTGAAGTATTTGACCATCTTGCTTGTAAGTTATGCCCCTTTCTAAGTTAAAAATTCAAATGACTGATAAGCTTAATGATTTATGCCTGAAATGGCACATTAAAAGGTCTTTATTTTAATTTTTAAGCTGGTTTTGCTACTTTGATGGAGCTTTGGCTTTTAGTGTCCAACAATACATGTTAATTTAGTTTTTTGTAACTTAAATGTAAATTTGTAACGTTATTTCAACAATTAAAAGTAAATTTAAGATATATTAAAAGTAAATTCAAGATAAATTTAAGATATATTTAAACTTTATTTTCATTGATCAAGATTAAGATTATTTTTGATATATTTCTACCTTGATTTTTGTGCAAGTACTTACATCGTTTCGGACGGCGTTTACGGTCTTCCACAACACACACCACACACACACACACACCACACTGTTAATACGAACACCTAACACACCAACATCTCACTCAGCACATCTACAGACGATCTCTACTACAAATAATACAACGATACT
>JABUQX010070055.1:5000-14339 GCA_015478945.1 Trachelipus rathkii | reverse complement strand
ATTTTAGAGAGCATTATTATCTGTGAAGGCAGAATTCTCTTGCCCTCAACAATAATTAGTTACACTCTATAGTTGCTCCTGTTATATCAAATTCTACTAATTAATTTTATTATACTATGGAAAATATTTAAACAACCTTTGTATCGCACGCTTTCGTGAGATGAGTCGCTGCAATGCTGCCCCGAATGTCTGGCATTCAGGAAGGAGGCCCCAGTGCTAGCTTCAAGATAAAAAAAGAAAAAGTCGCATTGTGTGTCGCTGTTTAAAGCCGGAAAATGTGTTTGAAATAAAGTATGAAACCTTCACCAAATATTATTAATACTGTGAACTGACCCAATGTTAATATTAAGATTGGTACCATTATTTACCACCTATTTAATAGTCCTTAGAAATAAAATAAAAATATACCCTTTTCATTATCACTGTATAACTCATCAAAGGTTATTACAAAGAATGGTGAACCCCAGAGTGACATTGAACACCCATACCTAACTGATGTGAAGAGTGTCAAACAGTGAATTAATTCAAACAGCTAATTAAACCAGTGAAGTGAAAAATGCCAATTCAAAACAAAAACACACAAAGAAAAACAAACAAACAAAAAAAAACCCAGTGTCTATTCCTCTCAATAAAGTGAAATAAAAAACACTATACCTCTCGGCTCACACACATTCCCCTAAACAAAAAAGAAAAAAAAAAAAGAAAAAAACCGTTAGATGCCGAGTTTAAAAAAGAAAGTCGCCTCAGAGTCCAAACGAGACAACGCCCCCCCCCCCCATAGCTATTGTAACTCCGGTCTCAATCGGCAAGACCCCATCCACACTCCCCAGACATGTAGCCCCCCTATCGAGGTAAATGAAGAAGATGACGCATCCAACAATACAAACAGACTTCGGGGAAAACGAGTTCTTAGGAGACATGAGCAAAAACCTGGATGAAGATCTCCTCCCCCACTCTCTTAGGAGAAAGAAGAAGAAAACCCCCGACTCATGCCATCCCCCCTTCACAGTTCAATGCCTTAGAGTGGATTCGGCAGACAACAATGATCTTACCTTAAAAATCATCGATCACAGGAGAGGTAAACTTATTGCATCAAAATTACCAAAGCAGTATTACAAAATTCGTATTAACTTCCCCTAAAGGACGATTGATATACTAAACTAGTCAGGGTGAGATTAATACGGTGAAGGCAATCGCAAATGGATGACGTCTCGTGAAGAATTTTTCGAATCAGAAGTGTGGGGTGATGAGATTGACTACTTAGTGAATAAACCTGATGCTCGATATGTCAGCTTCGATTCCAATAACTGACAACGAGCAAAATTATTAGAACTCTTTCTCTTACGATTACCTCAGCAGTTACAGATCTCCCTCATGACGACGGAGAAGAGCCGTGATTTTGATGAATAAAATGACATTGCCGACGACATCTTTAACAAATTTTTTTCCCAAAACGGAGCTCGCCAATCCCCCGCGGGGGAGAGAATGCAATCCTGTGAACGCCGACGACAGCAGAAGAGAAAGTCACCAACCACCCCAACAAAAGACTTGACCCAAGAGAGAGAAAGTCGATGATAATCTCTCATGAACAGTCCACGAAGAACTGAATCACTAGCCAGAGCGTCATAGAGCCGCATTAAGACAATGTCAGAATGCGAAGAACTCCCCCACCCCCAATAATGTTCAAAATCCAAGAGGAAGAATTTCAACGTCAACATTATAAACAACGTTGTGCTGCCCTAGTACAGAAGCCTTGTAGGTTTCATAAGAAAATTCTTGCACCGTTCATTTAATTGTGAGGGTCGATACCGATGTACACATTGATATCGCAACCCCCGGCAACCCCTCTCCCCCGCGGGAAACTCCAACATTTGAACCAGGAAAATGGAAGCTTGCCTGTGAGACCGATCCCAGCCAGGTAGGTAAATTTGGGGAATAACGCTTCTGTGAGTAGTAATCCTTGTAATTGTTTACCTCAATTTGTTATGAATAAGTTAATTTGGCGGGGAAAAATATTAATTTTAGATATAGTAGAAGACATTTATATATATGATAATCAAATTAATGGTAGAATATATATTCAAATTATAAACAATAGAATAATTACAGTAACCTATGATAGGGACATTTTTTATAATAATAATTGCATGTAACGAAAATATTAATTTAACGATTGAAATTATAATAAAAATGCCACGCGTCTCTTCATAATAATATTCTTATAATAGTAATGAGCATGCAATCTAATGGCCATAATAGTAATAGTACCTTAGTAAATATTGTAATATATTAATCGTGGGTATGATGGAAATGTTAATAGATTTAAATGGTAGAAATATTCATTGTAAGGATATCAAGCGCAGGGGATCTAGTATTCCACCCCTCCCCCACAGAGTTCGCTCTGTCACTGAGTCAGTTGGAGTAGATCATTTCAACTTTCAAATGTAACTCAAAGCATGATTGAGGTTAATAACAATAATCGCAATAATAATAATAATGATTGTAAAACTAGGAAAAATAGCCGTAGTGATGGCGATAACGGTTTTGTAATTCTTATAATTGTATTGGAAATAATAACGCTGTGACTTTTGAAAACAATAGCTTTGTGAATGAGTCGCTGCCTCCCACCGACGGAGTCAACCTATCCCCCTACCCCAGTCACTGGAGAGCGGAATGAGCGATTTTCTGACTTGTGAGTCATACTTTTTTATTGATTAAAAAAAAAAAAATTTTAATTTGATAAAACAAATGTAATTAATGAAAGGGGCGAAATTCCCTTTCTGAAATGAATTGTGTTAGTTTAAGAAATGAAGAGTGCTTCTTCTTCCATAAGCATAGATCATAATTAAGAAAATGCATGTTGACTATCTAACAATCGATACTGGATGCATCAGGCACTAAAACTTTATCACTTGGTTGCGTGAGATTTATTATTTTGATAAAAAATTCTATTTTTCGGGTGTGCGTCGCAATGATCCTATCTTGCCATACATGAAATGACAGAAAATAACGAGGCTTGTGAATTAGATAAGAGGGGCCGCATGCAGTGCCAGGGCCGCAAATGGGCATGCATGAACATTATATAAAAAGGAATCAAAAATTGATTTGGGGTTAGACAGACTTTACAATGTGCATGCGTATACAGCAGATATAAAATTTAATGTCCTTGGCATGCTTCCTCAAAGAACACGGGTTCATTATAGACTTTAGGTTTCATTATTTTATTAATCCCAGCACGAAAAACAGTTTTCTCTTATAATGTCTTTTAGTTTTCGGAGATGTACGAATATTTCTATTCCCTCTATGGCCCGCTGTCTCCTTAAATATTACCGCCTTTGCAATACGAAATTAGTAATGATTAATCTAGAAAATACCAAGTTTGTCAAATCCTTATAAGCACCTATTTGATTAAGAATGATCAAGCTCAAAAGATGGCGCTTTATTGTACAAAGTACCGGAAAGAAAGGGCTGGGCTTATTTTGACAGCTTGAGAACAACTTCTGTCGCGCATCAACTTAATAGTAATGAACTATAGGGAAGGGGAGGGAGTAAGATTGTACTAGTTGGGAAGGGGGTGAAGATGCACTGTTGATGAGGCGGAGCGGAGAGAAGAATTTCCTTTGAAGAGGAAATTTTATGCGAGGTTAGCGGCAAACTACCCATACCATGTGACTGTTAATGGATCGCCGATACAATTGAGGAGTAGAACCATAGCCACATCTTCTGAGAAAGCTTCAGATTCTCTATAACACCAGCTAAGACACGTTGTATTTCGACCCTTTTCTATTTGACTACAAGTATTGCCAAAGTCGGACGGAAGGGTTCGTTTGGTCGTTGATCTGAGGTTATTAAACCAAAGATCAACCTCTGACAATTTTACCCTACCCAAGATTAAGGATATTTATATTGCAATTGAAATGCAAGTTATTAAACAGCTAGACGCGTTTCGGCAAGCTTACTATAACTGCCAGTCAGCATGAAACAAAGAAATATTTCACTTATTACTGACAATTGTTAATAACACTGGCCACTAAAAGCAAACGACATAAGTGTTCTTCTAGTGCCTTCCAGCGCTTTATGTCAATCTTGTTTGGAGATTTAAGGAACGTTTTTGTTTATTTAGATGACATCTTAATTGCCAGTTCGACTCTTGAAGAGCATGTTGCAATGTTGGAGAAAGTTTTGGAGAGATTAAAGTATATGAAAATTTATCTGAACCCAGAAAAATGTGTACTTGCAGTCGAAGAAACGGACTTTCTAGGTTTCAATGTTAGCGAGAAGGGGGTTAAGCCTAGTAAGGAGAAAATCGATGCAGTGGTGAATGTTGCAAGGCCAACAACTATCAAACAACTTAGGGCTTTCCTCGGTCTATATAACTTCTGCCGAATCAATATAGTAGGGGCGGCTCAATTGTTGCAACCCCTAACGAAAATGTTGAAAGGAAAACCCGCCTCCAATAAGGATTTCCTGGGGGGTAGAAGCCGAGCGAGCGTTTCTAGAAGCTAAAGCAGCAATGGTGAGTGCCACCCTGTTGTCGTTCCCTGATGAAGGAACTGAGTTACTAGTATACACGAAGGTAAGCGAACTCACTATAGCTAGTGCACTGATGGGAGAAGAAGATAATCAAACAAAGATTTTCGCGCTTTATAGTACCATACTCACCGAGGCAGAAGTGGCCCTACCACAGCTGGTTAAGGAGCTCTTATGCGTTAAAAACAGTTTACAAAAATATGCTTACTTAATTGCCAATAAGAGAATCACTGTCTGTACTAGCAACAGTGGGTTAATCACAGCTTATATGAAAAAGAGTGCCGAAAAAATTCATAATATTCGGGAATTAAATTTATTGAATGCCATTGCAAATTTTGACATTGAATTTAAATTGCGTCTCTAAGCTAAAAAAAATTGCATAATCTTTAAACAGAATTGAGCTAACGAAAGAGATTAAATCTTAGAGGTGGGGGTTGCTAATTGCAAACTGGCTTGTATAAAAATGGATGGCGTGGCCAAAACAAAATACTATGGAGACGGAAGTTACAAACTGGAGAGAGTTTAGTGATGAATTCGTAATTCCGTATGAAGGGTTGGAGCCCTTTAAAATCGCACGTTAAAGAAAAAGACTATGAGTATTATATAAATAATAATAAAATAATGATAATAATAATAATATAATAATAATAAGAATAATAATAATAATAAAAATAATAATAAAAGCAGTAGTAAAATAATTGAAAATATAATAATAATATAGAATAATAATAATAAATAATTAATAATAATAAATAATATAATAATAATATAATAATAATTTAATAATATAATAATAATAATAATAATGATAATAAACAAAAATAATAACAAAAGCTAATAATAATGAAAATAATAATAATAATAATAATAATAATGAATAATAATAATAATAATCATAATAATAAAAATAATAACAAACACGATTAATAATAATGAAAATAAAATATAATAATAATAATAATAATAATAAATAATATAAAAAATAGTAATAATAATAATAATAATATAATGAAAATAATCATAAATAATAAATTAATAAAAAAAGCGTAGTAGAGTAGTAGTATAATAGTAAATCGATATATAGTAGTAGTAGTCAGTCAGTAAGTAGTAGATATAGTAGTAATAATAATAATAGTGCCAATGATAATAGTAGCGAGCTGTAATGATAATGACTTTGATGATTTTGTAATAAATACTATAACTTACAGTAAAAAAGGGTTAAATGGAATGATGAAGAAAATTCAGGATGGAGTAGATTTCAATAGCTATAGAACAGGAGACTGATGGTTATATAAGGGACCTAATAAAGGGGCTGAAAACTAGTGGATTGAAGGCCTGCTACAAGGAATTCATCCATCGGGGCAAAGAGCTGTCTTTGGCGGTTGATATCTCTACGGGCACAGCTAGGATATTAGTACCGGAAAATCTTGTGGATGATATCATAGAGAAAATACATAATACAAATCACTTGGGAATTAAACGGACTTTGATTATTCTGAAAGCGGATTTTGCTTCAGATTTATGCATAGTAGAGTAAAAAAATTTATACAGAGTTGTGAGTCTGTCAAAAAATTAAGAGTGTTAGAGGATATCTCCAGAATCGCAACGATTTAGAGGAAGTCTCGGAAAGTTTGACACTCTCCTGTGGATTATGTAAGTTTCCGTATAGTATGGGTTCAATTATCTGCTTGTTTTATCGACATTTAATAAGTATCCCTTCGCCTACCCTCTAGGCAGCGACGGTCGACTCCGGTTTTGACGTGTTAATGACGCCGAATTTTTCCGTATCTGATGGCTCATTTAAAAAGAGCTCATCTCAGATCGAGAGAAGGCCGTCACTCCAAATTAATTAAGACGTATGTAACCTCTCGCATAAGATATTTAGATTTCACAACGGCTAGACTCACCAACTTAACACGTCTCCCAAAGTTGAAAAATCTTGAATCAACCCTCATGTGACACTAAGGTGTATGATAATGAGGGAAAAATGAAGGTTAAATGCCTAAATTTGCCTTGAGGCACTTACTGTTGAAATTAGCCCTATAAAATCGACCAAGAGTTCACTCCCATTTTTTATGTTTGCCAGACATCAGTGCCGGAAGCTTGTTGCAGAAGGGAGGCACTCAGATAGCAACGGTCAGTCAAATGCCTATTTGAAGAAATTAGTGGCTTTAATGCAGTAGCCATTTGCACCACATGTGTTATAAAAAATAAAAATATAATTTATCCCGAAAGATCCCACAAGCAAAGGCCGTGTTGGAGAAATCACAGTCAATGTAGGAAAACTGATCAGAGAGGAGACTTCAGGACCCTTCAAGTGATACATATAAAAAAAAAGAATAAACGTTTATTGTTATTAAGTCTAAATTTGCAGTGTGAAAATTTAAGAAATATAAGAATTTTCATAACATAACTGGATTAGACCGCTGAAAACCCAAGGGAAAATAAGATTAAATAAAAATATATTACAGATTATATATAATAAAAAAAAAAAAAAGAAGAGAAAAGGAGGAGCTTCTTTAGTCCGCAGCAATTCTACTAAGAATTAGAACAGTGTTGAAATAACTATTTCTTACCAAAAAAAAAAAAAAAAAAAAAAAAAAAAAAAAAAAAAATCGTCTTCTTTCCTCTATCTATACTATAACAAAACGATCGCTGCCAAACACTAATAGAGTAATAAATTCCGTAGCATTCCTTACCAAAATGTCACAAGATGTGTAACTTAGAAGAGTTGAAATAGTCAAAAACCCCGAGTGGATTAGAAGTCTTTTATGTATTGAACAATGTCATGTAAAATTGAATTTGTGTTTACGTAATAATAAGTCACTCACAGAAGGGGTTGTCTTGTATAGAAGAGTTGAAATAGTCAAAAACCCACGAGTGTGGGGATTAGTAAGGTCTTTTATGTATTTCTGTCAACAAGTACTTGTAAGTAATAAGAATTGTGTCTCTAATTAATACATGTCCAATATTATTACTAAAAAAAAAAAAAAAAAAAAAAAAAAAATAAAAAAAAAAAAAAAAAAAAAAAAAAAAAAAAAAACCTTTGAAGCAGAATTTCTCTTGCCCTCACAATAATTATGTACACCTCTCATAGTTGCTCTGTATATCAAATTCTACTATTAATTTTATTATATAAGATTTCTCTTGCCCTCACAATAATTATGTACACCTCTCATAGTTGCTCCTGTATATCAAATTCTACTTTAGATTTTATTTATAGATGGAAAATAGTTTACAACCTTTTGTATCGCACATTTTGTGACGAGTGAGTCGACTGCAATGCTGCCCGCGAATGTTTTCGGGCATTTTTTTCGAGGATGAAGGCGAAGTCTCGGCTATACCTAGATACCAATAGACGACATGTACGCCTTATGGTGTGGTCGCTTTGTTAAAGGCCGGAAATGGTTGTTGAATAGTAAAGTTATGATATTACCTTCACCAATATTATTAATGACTGTTGAACTGACCCATTGTGTTAGACTTTAATATCTGATCCAATTATTTACCACCTGAGTTTATTAGTCTTAGAATAAAAATAAAAAGTAATTACCCCTTTTCATTATCACTGTATTAACTCTCAATCCAAGGGTTATTACTATATTCATGATAATATATATATATATATATATAATATATATATAGATATATATATATTATATAAATATATATATATATTATATATATATAATATATATATACTATAAATATACATAATATGAAAGAACGATATATCGATATTATCGACTACTAACGAAATCAAAGTCAGACGAATGTTCAGTTTTCCATATTATATTATTAATATATATATATATATATATAATATATATATTATATATTAATATATATATAATTATATAATTATATATATATATATAAAATATAATATATATATAATATTATTATATTATAGATATATATAGTTATATATGCGCTAATTCACAATTTATGACCGCAAATACGACATATTCCGCGAAAATTCAATCGAATGTTTTCGAACCATTCTGACAACTTTCCTCTTCCGGAAAAACGCGCAAACGCTTCCGCACAAACACGCGCCAAAACTTCCTCGCGAACACGCGTCAACATCTTTATCGAATAATAATTATTGCACACTTTTTTTATGTAATTATTGTACGTGAGGTTTATCTCAAGAAACTATTTAAAACCCCATAACGTACGTAATCGTACCGTGAAGGATGTCAAGTTTTCCATTTATTCACACAGGTTATAATTTTTCTGTAGCAGTGCTGTGCAAAATGCTGCGCCTCCTATTCTTTTTTGGTGTCAACGGCATTTGGTTCTCATTGGTCTTACTGTATAATATTATTTTTAATATATATATTATGTATTGCCGGTGAAATATATCTGTGAGTGTGCGTGAGTGTGCTGCGTGTGTGTCTGCTGTGTACGTTACTCTCCTCTTATCTGATGAAATGAAGTAGTCTATCACCGATCTCTGGTCAACTCCCCCACCCCACACCCATATTCTGGTTCCATCTATCTTGTATATAGGAGTATTTCTCAATTTTTAAAAAAGTCATTAATTATTATTATTTTAAGGTTATACCTAACACACATATCTATCAATCGCTCACCTTCCAAATTTCTCCCTTCCTCTCCAAAAGGTCCAATAAATTCTTCTACTCCTTCTCTTTTTCTGTTCCCACTCTAGGATTAAAATCTCCAATCATTAGAATCAACACGTTTTCATCTGTTCCATACACTCACTCCTTCAGGTTTTCTATGAAGGTATCCTTCTCTTCCTGTGTGCATCTCTGCTGCGGAGTGTACACCTGAAAGATTCTA
>JABUQX010070055.1:0-2500 GCA_015478945.1 Trachelipus rathkii | reverse complement strand
TTTTGATATTTGACCTCATGTCTGAGCAATAGTCGATTTTCAAAACTTACTATTTTGGGGTTTTCAAATTGAAAAATTGGGATATACAATAAATGCACAACGATACTGCGATGAAATTTTTTATCCCTTCATAGGTAATGTTGTGCTGCGTGATTTACTCTACGCTTGTGATTGTGCACTCATTTTTTCTGGGATTTGTTCTGTCGGAAACAATTTTCAATATAAAATATTTTTGAAAAATAAATTTCTTGTCTGAGTATACAAAAAAATAAAGTCTAAGTAACAAAAAGTGTATGTGCCCGACTGTATACGGCCCTGGAAAATTTATTGTTGATCGGAATAAGTAGAGAAAAAATATAAATACACTTTTTCGAAATCATTTTTTTTTAAAAGTGAAATTTTGATATAATTCTTTTTTCTACTTATCCGATCAACATCAAATTTTCAGGACTTGTATAATAGGGTGAGATACATCTTTTACTTAGGTAATTTTTTGCATAATACTCAAAAGTTTAAATTTACACAAATTCCCAAATTTTATTTTCTTTTGAAAATTTGTTCCAAGAACAATCCAAAAACTACTGCAACTATACAAAGATTATATCCAAATAAAAATGTGCATTCTCCTCACTACAAATGTCCTGAAAATATTATGCAAATAATAATACAGAAATTAAAAAATATTTAAAAATTTCAATTTGAAAACCCAAAATAGTAAGGTTTAGAAAATCGACATTGCCTCAGCATATGAGGGTCAATATATCAAAACTCCTTTCCAATACTTTTTGATAATAGTCCAATCTTTGTATATTTCAAGTTTGAAGTCATTTCCAAAAAAAATTGTAGGAGGAGAATCGACAAATGGCAAACACATATGGTTGTTGGAAAAATTGAAATACCAAAGCGAGAATAAACTACAGACACAGAAAAGCAATCGAAAACGACGTTTCGATACGTCAGAAAGATACAGATTTGATGTTAATATTGGTCAAAATCGGACTGAAAATTCCGAATTTTAGTCATTTTTAGAGGGGAGGGAAATTGGGCTCAGCCCGAAGCAATAATTGGAGAGTCCTTAATTTGTGTTTTATGTAATTTTCCTTTTCATATATTATTAGTATATGATATTAACAATAAATTAAAATGGTAATAAGAAAAATACGAAATTTATAAATATTAAAAATTAAATAATAAAGTAATCAATAACTTATATTTTGCATGAAAAAGAAAATTTTTATTAGCGTAAAAAGTGAAAGAATTTAAGGTAGGGTAAAAAATAGTGTTTCGGAGTAAAATTCGATCATTATTGATTTTTTTTCATGTATAGCTAGCAAAACTTATCATAACATTAACTAGGAAGGTTCTAAACCAAAACTTTGCGTAACTTTTTTCTCTTGTTTTAGGGTTTTTTTTTTAAAATAAGATTTAAGCATTTCAAAAAATATTACGGAGTCTTCTCGTTCTCCCGGCTACTGCCAAACGTACGATGTTTTAAAAGGTACGATTTTAATTAAATAATTACCAATTTTTTGTATGACAAATTTTGATCCTGTTTATTACCAATGAAATTTAGTTAGTATCATATAATAACAATATATGAAAAAAACAAATAACGGACCACATAATCAATAAGGATATTAATATAATTATATATATATATATTATATATATATATTATATAATATATATAGTAATATATATATATTATATATAATATATATATATATATAAATATATATATATAATATGTATATATATAATATATAATGATAAAATAACTCCTCGCGCCCCCTTTCTATAATAATCATTGTACACTGTGGTTATAACGGTTGTTCTTGTGCAGCTAAAGTTTATTCATGAAAACTTAACGTATGCACATGTAAACAGATAATGCTGTCATGAATATTTTGAACTAAAGTAAAGACGCTAGGTGGCGTTCCTCTGGGTAAGTCCAACGCCCGGGTAAATTTAAATGTGTCGGGAGTCCGGAGAAGATAGCCAACTTGTAAAGGCGGGGGAGCCTTGGCGCTCTCTCTCCTCTGGCTTCTGCTTTAGCCAAATAACAAACCATTATATCAAAGAAGTATAAATTTTATAGTTACTGTGAAACAAGCAATGATATTTACTAAGTATTTAATTGTGAATAGATATTTCAGTATGGCACACCAAGTGCCAAGGGGATAAAGAAGGAGAAGTACCGAAAATGAATTACTAAATTAATGTTGCTTACTGTTTAAATAATTATTACTGACTTTTGAAGGAAATAGATGGGAAGAAAAAATAATAACATTCCATTCCTAAAATTAGACTGTTAAAAAGTAATATGTAAAAAAACGAAATTTAAGTATTGACAGCGACCTTTGTCAGGAGTAAGAAGAAAAAGAAAAAAGGAAGGGGAAGAAAAAAGAAGAAGGAGATAAAAGAAAATTAGTGAATAATAGTACATGCGATTTCCAGAAAGCCCGACTAGCAGCCCGTTTGCAAAAAAATCGACTCAGAA
>JABUQX010070054.1:47500-49389 GCA_015478945.1 Trachelipus rathkii | reverse complement strand
AAAGAGAAAGAGAAGAAAAGAGAAAAGAGAAAAGAGTAAAGAGTAAAGAGTAAAGATAATGTGTATTAAGAGGAAACGAGAGAGAGAGAGACTGAGAGAGAGAGGAGAAAAGAGAAAGAGAAAGAAAAGAAAAAGAGAGGAAGAGAGAGAGGAGAGAAGAGAGAGCGAGAGAGAGAGAGGAGAGAGAAAGAGGAAAGAGAAAGGAAAGAGATAAGAGAAAGAGTAGACGAGAGAGACGAGATGAGCGAAGAGAGAGAGAGAGAGGAGAGAGAGAGAGAGAGAGATAATTAAATTAAAAATACAAAACACTAAAACACATACCTTCTCTATTACTCCCATTTAACACGTTCGGGAGGAGCAATACGGTCTTCTTTGTATCGATCTTTTATGGACGCTGCTCAACAAGGAAACGAAGGAACGAGAAGGAATAAAGAAAATGAACCAGCATTAAAAAGAAACAAACTTTTGGACGAATAGATGATAAAAAAAAAAAAAAGTATGAATAGGTTACATTGAACAAAAAAACAAAAAAAGTAACAATCCTCTTCTATCTTTAAAATAATATAATATCATAGAAATATTGAAAATCCTACTAGTTAACACTCTAAAAAAAAATTGAGAACATCCACGTTAACAACTGTTGACAAGTTCTACGTTTTTTTTTTATTTCAACTCGTACGAAAAAAAAAGAAGGAAAAACAAATAATAATAAAAAAGGCCAAGAAGTTCATCCCACTCACATGCCAAATTAAACGTTGATCCCCATTTTGCTCGTTAGTGAATAGAGGCAAGAGAGGATCAAAGCAACTTTTTGTTTTTCTAAATTAAAATTTTTGATTTAAAAGTTCTAGACTGCTTCCAAGAAACTATTAGATATTATGTAGATAAAATATGTATCTTTGTATCAATATTATATATATATATATATATAGTAATATTATATATTATAGTGTATATATATATATAATAGTATATACGTTACATATATATATATATATATATATATATATATATATATATATGTAATTTATATATATATATAATATATATATATATATATATAATGTTTTATATATATATAATATACATTATAATATATATTATATATTTATATATATATATATATATATATTATATATATGGATATATATATATATATATATAATATATATTATATATACTATAAGTATAGGTATAATAGAGTTATACTATATATATATATATATAATATATATAAAATATATATATATATATAGTATATATATATATATATATATATATATATATAGTAATATATATATATATTATATTAATATATATTATATAATATAATATATATATCATCACATCACCTTAAGGAGAGGCTTTTAAAGCATAGTCGACGTGGCCTAAATTCTTTATTCTGTTTCAGAAGATATAACTCCCAGGAGGCTTGTCTCCGAGACTAACTCCTTAGCTTTCGAAGCAATAAAAATAATCTTAGCTCTTTTGCAAACACACCTTGTCTCATCCATTGTATTCATATTTCAGCATTTTATTCTGCCTTTCTTTTCAATGTTTGGTTTTCTTCTGAAATTTCCGAACTCCAATTATTACCTTTTTTACCATTTCCCTTTTTAAATTGTTTTTCTGCTCCAAGCTTACAGCCCACTTGAGAAATTAATTTTCAAATTTCGTCTACATCAACTACCATTCATTTTCGATTGCACATTTGAACTTTAAAACGTTGCCTAACTTTTATATCTTAATTTTTTTAAACAAACTTAATACTAAACAGCATTCCTCTATTTCCCGTTTTCACAAACAAAATGTTAATGCAGTATAGATGTAGTATAGATATATATATATATTATATATATATATATAATATATATATATATAATATAATA
>JABUQX010070054.1:25000-42500 GCA_015478945.1 Trachelipus rathkii | reverse complement strand
TCGGTAAAGAATGTAGCGAAAGTTAACGTTAATCGTTAACAGTCTTATTTTTTTTTATTTTTTTTTTGTACAGTTATCACCACCACTCACGGGCAGAGCCCTATTCAAGGAGAGGGGTTACACGACTCAGAAGTCAACAACTAATATAAATTTACGCAGATGGACGCAACAGACTCAGGCTTTAAAGTGAGAGATATTAATATCAGCAGGAAACACAGAAGATGGAAGAGAATTCCACAAACAGAAATTGTGCAGGGAAAGAAGGAAGCACAGCCAGCGAAACTAGCCTGGACAGTTACCTACATCAACACAAAACTCATGTGCGCAGACACAGCACCCCTAGTTCCCTACGAGGGCGACGTAAAGTGGAGTACGCGAGGGATAAGCTCCCTCGAGCACCTGCCGGTGCCGTACCTATAGAAAAGAGACATAAAGCAAACCAACAATCGCGCCGCAAAGATAGAGGGTCAGGAGAACTGGAGAGTACAGAACAGTTCTATTTAAGCCTCTTTGGCCTTTGACTCGACCTATCCAAAAGCCGGGTGAAAACCAAGAGCCCACCAGATATGAGAGCAGTTACTCCATACAAGGGCGGAGAGACCCTTGTAATAGCTGGAGCAACTGAGAAGAGGAAAAACTTCACGCAGCTAACAGAACTCCCCAGTTTTCTTTTTGAAGCCGCCCAAGCACCGTGCTGATGTGAGCGTTTCAAGACTTTTTTTGTTTATGTTAAGGCCAAGAATGTTTATATGTCAACAGGAGAGACGAGAGAAACCGTCGAAAGAGATAGGAAGTTAGGTGTTGCTTTGGAGAAAGAGATTTGTAGAAGTTGAGTTTTTAAAGATTGAATTTCACAAGAAGACGACCCAACTCGGAAATTCTATCAACCAGATCAGCAGGAGAATAGGCAATCGGGAAAGATTAAAGAGAGGCAATTTCTAGAAGTTAAGAGATGGCAGCAGAAGTTGAAATGTGTTGAAAGAATTGAAGGGTCGAGTCAGTCGGCAGTATGTGAGTGGATTAGAGCTTAGATGTTGCAGGTGAGAAGATCATTAATGAAAAGTAGGAATAAAATAGGAGATGAGACGAAACCCTGAGGAACCACTATTGACGGAAAAAGAAGAAGTCGCTCCATCAACCATAGCCGATGTTTAGCGATTGAAAGAAAGCTAGACATAAGTAAGCAAGAGAAGGAGGAAAAGGAGGGGAGCTTGGAGAGCAATGATGCGTTGCCATACCCGGTCAAAATGCTTTGGATATGTCAAGGCGCCCACTACGCAAGTTCTGCCAGTAGGTTCCTAAAGCGGAAAAACCATAAATCGGTTAAATAGGAAAGTCTATCGCCAGGTAGATCTTGAACACCAAAAGCCGTACAAGCGATCGGAAAGAGAGAATCGACGATTCCAGATGGTCTAAAGAATGAGAGTTGAGAAGGGTTTCATAGATCTTTAGATAGATACAAGTGAGAGCTATAGGGCGATAGTTAGAAGGATCAGAGCACGGCTTCCTTTTTTCGGAATAGGTTGGACATGTGCGTGCTTCCAACACTGAGAAAGTGCTAGTTTAAGACAGAGAATATAGATTGAACGAGGCGGTGGTGTCAGCACGTAAGCACATTCCCTCAACACTCGGGGAGTTTCCACCGGTTAAACATTACTAAACTGGATAATAAACGTGTAAGAATAAAAACACATTTTAAGCCATTGAGAGGAGCGTTTAGGAAAAATTTTGAAAAAAAGTTATATCTCTTATCGAAATCAAATCTAATACAATTTAAAAAATCTGGTAAGAAAATATTTTATAAACTCTAAATTAGGTTAACGGTTAACGGGATGCTAGGGGAAAATTTTTAACTCGTTAATAGACCGTTAATTTTTTTCGAAATTAACGAAAGCGTAAAAGTTAACGAAAAAAATTTTAACGAGTTAATAACGGATTAAACGCTTGAACGCAGTACCATGCCCACCTTTGTCTATATATATAAATTATTTATATATATATATAATATATATATTATATATATATATATATATATATATAATATATATTATATATATATTATATATATATATATATTATAATATTAATATATACATATATATACTATCGTGTACGTGAAAGGAGTTGCATGACTGTAAAGATGTGCAATTTAGTGGTGTGTGTGTGTGTGTGTGTGTGTGTGTTGTGCTTTGTGTGTGTGTGTGTGTGTGTGGTGCAGGGTGTGTGTGCTTTGAGCCGCTTAAGCAACTCTCTCCTTTGCCATTAATACTTTTTCCGATTCTTCGCATTTAAAGATGAAAATGGACATCCATTCGCAGGCAATTTTCTACAGCCAATATTTCCCATCCCCCCCCCCCCCCTTATCCCCCCCTTTTCTCCCCCCCCCCCCATATCCCTCAAACTATCTTTCAATCCCCCTCCCTCCCTCCCTCCACCTCCAAACATTTCGGTAAACAGGCTTTTCAATTTATTCCTGTACATTTTTATTTCATTGCTTTCGATTGAATATGGAAAAAAATATATATATTAAAAATACTTATTTAACGTTCCGATTTTTTTTTCATTTTTCACATACAAATAAATAAATATTTATTTTTCAAAATGAAGGAAATAAATAAATATAATATTATATAACAGCTTTTATATATATATATATATATATATATATATATTAATATATAACTATTATATATATAATAATAGATATATATAATATATATATATAATATATATAGTACTATATATAATATATATATATATTATATATATATATATATTATATTATATATATACCCCTCACATCACGCGTTGTTGAGGTGGTTGGAATTGGGGAGGATCCCGTGGCGTGCGATACTAATTTTACCGACAAACCCCAAACCCCAAACCCTGGAAGCTGACTAAAATACGCGGGAAATTGCCGGTTGAGGAGGTATAGTCACAATCTAATACCTTAGACTGTTTATGGTATAGTCTAGGGGTTGGCCGAGAACCGAAATTTTGGGCACCGCACTGAACGGCACCAAAAGTCATTTTATGTCACACCGCACCTCAACCTCTTTATGTTTCGATTCGCACCGCCATCTTATATTTTAAAAAATTGCACCCCGCACCGGTCACTGGATTTGTTACCAAATCGCACCGCACCACACCCACGCAAACCCGCCACTTGGTGCGTCGGCCAAACCCTCAGTTATGCGTCCCCATCACTCCCGTGTTTAAGGTGTCATCAGTGTTCTTCACCCTACCGCAACAACTGGGATAAGTATGTAGGGAGCGGGGCATATTATCTCTCAACAGGATTGCATTCCCGACCTGCACTGTTTCAATCTCACATTTTTTTACACCACGCTGTGGTTAGTTCGATCCCAGGCGTTTGTCGCGTATAATCTATTATCCAACAAGTATATATAGTAATATAATATTTATATATATATATATATATACTTAATATTATACTATACTATATATATATATTATCTATCTATATAATATTATATATATATTACTATATATAAGAATATAATATATATAATATATTAATAGTATATATATATAAACAACCAGAGTAAAACAGTAAAATATGATGTTTAGAAACTAAAACATTAAAATTTCACAGACTCTAATAACACAGGGGGTTTGGGATAGAGATAACAATATACATTCCAGCCTTTTCCCAACGCTTTGGAAGAGAACTCTCCTCTACCCGACCCCACACCCACCCCACCCGAAGAGAAAAAAATTAGAAACCAACTTGCGAGTAACATATCTTTCTTTCAACAACTTTTTAAAAAAACGTGGCAAAACATGATGAAAACTGTTTGCAGAACGTGTTTCATAAAACCGCAAACAAGACAAACACTCACGCACACAACCACGCACACATTTACAAACACCACACTATTGTGCGTTTTCTCTTTCATTTAGCCGTGTTTAAATTTAACGAAACGTGTATAGTAATATAAATTATGGGGCGAAAGTTTAAACAAGTGTAGGTAATTAAAACAGGTGATAAAACCAATTCGTCTCTCAACCAATTCTTCTCGGAGACGTGCAGAGATAGAGATAGTAGACTAATATATATATTATTATATATATTATTATATACTTATATATATTATATCTATAATATAGTAATATAATATATTGTCTCACAGCTCAATAATAAATTTAAAATTATTTATTCTCATAATAATTAATTAAATTTTTAATTATAATTATTATATTATATATATATATAATGTATATACTTGATATTATATATATATATCTATATTATTATATATATATATATTTAGCATGTGTACATATATATATATATAGTTATAAATATATATAAATATATATGCTCTCTATATACTATATTCAAATTAACTCCTAGTTGCGAAACAAATTACTTTGGATTCCTACTGATGTACTAACAATTAATTAATGAATAACAAATGGAATCAATATCACACGGACTTAATAATAATCTATAGGAACTAATTTATAGTATGAATCAGAACTTTAATAATAATAATAATGAATAAGATAAATAAATATATTAATATTAATAAATAATCAATATAAACATATAATAATGAATAATCAATATTAATCAAATAATATATAATAAGTAATAATGTATAAATAATAGATAGTGATTAATTAATAGATAATAATAATACATAATAACTATTAGGAAATATAATGGTGAATGAACGGCTATAACAGATCAATCACGCACGCGCGTCGACACAGCAACGAAGACATTCCTATAAATTGTAGTGCTTATGGGTATTATTGTAAGTCATTTAAGGGGACCGTTTTTTGTTATAAGGTCGTAGTGACTGGGTTGTTATAACGATATTATTAAAGCGTTCATATAAAGCAAGCACAAATTCCCTTGTAATATGCCAACAAATATAATTTGAATGTAGAATGGAAAGAGATCGGTATGGCACATAATTCGACTCCCTCACTATCTTAATAATATATTATATATATAAGGGTATATGAACTCAAATGTCACACTTTATTTTATATAGTATAAATACATATAATGAATATATAATTATATATATATATATATAATAGTAGTAATATAAATATATTATAATATATATAATATAATAATATATATTATATTCTGATGTACTAAAAGCCCGGGAACTCGGACCTTAGCAATTTGGTCAAATTTAGCCCAGTCCATGGTCGAGTCTAGGAATAAGCAAAAATGCGCATGTTTTTTTTTTCAATCTATTTTTCGTCATATATATATATATATATATAGTATATATATATTAGACTAATTTATATATATATATATATATACTATATAATATATTATAATATATATATATTAATATATATAGTATAATATATAAATATATATATAATATATATAAATATATATATATATATATAGTGTATATATATATACTATATCTATAGTTATATATAATATATAATATAAAGTTATAAAACATTCAAATATCGTCATATATACCTAATATATATATAATTAGCTATATATATATATGATAATACTATATATATTAAATATTTATATATTTATATATATATAGGTATAATAATATATTATATAATATATATATAAATCATAATTATTGTATAGTTAATATATTATATATATATATCTATGATATATATATATAAATATTATAATATAATTAATATACCCTATATATATATAGTATATATATATAGATATTATATATATATATATATATAATATATATATATAATCATTATTATATATAGTATATATTATATATAGATATATAATTATATAATATATATTACTGAGTATATATATAATACAAAGGCAATCCACAAGACTCGACCGGGCGAATCTTGCATAAATTTAATGCTGAACGGGATCTAAAAAAAGGTTTGAATGACATGTGCAACGAATTGACTGGTGGCAACAAACGTTCTTTTCTTACTCGTTAACTCTTATCAAATAAAAAAAATAAAAAATTCAAATTGAGAGGAAAGATTCAAGTAATAATTGTTGCCCCTCAATTAAAAAGTAAAAATGGTTTAAAAACATATTTGCTGTATTTATTTATAATCCGATTTACCAAAATAGTTCGCAAATAAAATAAAAAAAATTTTTTAATGAGTCTTGTGGATAGATTGCAGCATTTTCAGTTTTTGTTTTTAGAGATAAACAACGCTCTCTCAACGGCAGAGCCCTAATCAAGGAGGAGGTGTAGCTCGGTTAACGTTTACCGAGCAGGACGAAGCCAAAGTCCAAGAACAGCACGGAAAAAAGCGTCAGATTCCCCCACACAGACCCAGTTGCGAACCTGGGACTCTCGCTTTGGTTAGTGTGCGAGTGCTTTACAACTGAGCTAACCGGCAGAGCTTTCTTCCTCTGCAAAGATTGTAACACTGTAAACCACAAGGTACAACATGAAATGAGTTCAAATTTCTAGTCAGTCTTAGCCCCAGTGACTTGCCAAACTTTTCCTGATTCGCGAACACCCTTGCTTCGATTATTCTCTGAATCAGATTTACCGAAGCACTCCTATTATATCTAGAGTTATCTCTCCTTTTAAGGGACCATTCTATTATTTTATTTTATCATATTTTATAAATTCACCAAATTTGAAATAAAATTATGAAATTTTTATGCTTCGCCTACACCTTTATGGGAACAGGCCGCCACCCACTTTTGGAAAACCATTGGACACTCGTCGAATTCACTTGATGTCCTCTACCATGGTCATATATGCAAGACAAATCTGGTAAGGCCAGGACTGAGGGTTAATAAACCTGACAAAAGATTCTTCTACCCTCATTCCGAAAATTGTCTTTTAATATTACAATTCATTTTATTATTAACATATTTTATAAGCGTTTAAAACTTTAAAGTAGAAGATATTCATAATAGAAGAATCCTTCTGTCGCAGCATCTATATTTCATCATGCAGCATTATTTCCACATGTCTGGAAAACCAAATTAAATACGTTTATCTGACAATTTCCTCTGTAATTAATACAAGAATTTTATGTCAAAACGATGAGGTAATAATAAGTCTTTTCTGCATGATCGTTGATAACGATAAGAAATTGTAAAAAAAAGAATAATAAATGAATAAAAAAAAATAAGACCATCTTGTATGGTATTTTTGATTCCACCAATGAAACTGTTTCCCGAGTATATTCATGCACAAATACAGTACTTACTATAAGATTAAAATTTCATTTGAGAAGAAATTTATTAAACTTCCACAGTCTACACAACCCGAGAATGGAAAAATCACCTGTTCCAAAAAGGACATTTCATATAAGAATTTGAGAAAAACGAATTTTCTCTAAAAACTATTGAAGCATTATTATAGGCGTTTAATTACTTTTGGAAGTCCTTTTCATAAAACTGCAATCATGGTAAACGATTACCGTACTTACGTTGTGTAATTATAAGTCGGTAACACCAATTATCTGATTATCTAAGACTAAGATAAGTCTACAGATAACTTTTTTTCATCACCTTATCTTATTACAAGATATGGACATAATCATTTCAAGTAAGAAAAAGATCCATAAAGTACAGTAATTGCAGAAAAAAATCTCAGATCTAGATCCATTATTTTTTATAATACTGCCACTCGAAGTACACTAATCCTAGCCCCAAGATATTTCGTTAATAGAGCTAATGACTTAAAAAGATTCAGCTCTCTAAGCAATCAACTTTCACATACAAAAGTAACAGGCTTCAGCAAGTCCGTTAATTCCTGTCTTGGTACGTCAGCAAGGAATGTGCGATGATATTAGAGAAGAAGATAATATATAAAGGTATTCTTGACCACGAGAAGATTTAGTGAGACTCAATAGAATTCTTTCATCTGATCTCCAATTATTATTTCCAAATATTTTAACCGAGTATCATGGATTTTCAGCTATACCTTTATATATAATGATATAGTATATATATATATATATAATTAGTAATATTATATAAATGATTTATATATAAAATATATATATAGTATATATAATCTATAACTATTAGATATATATATATATTAATGAGAGATGAGATAAACTTATAGGTCACATATAATACAAAAAATGTTTTCGAAAAGTGGAATGATCCATGAGTATTTGAATTCCTTGCTCATGCATGGGTTACATGATGGAGAGTGCATTGTAGGAACTTCAAGAATACTGTGGTGGAAGACGAGTAAATTGAGTTTTGTAAGCAAAGAATTTAACACTACATTTCTCTGCTTATTTCACCAATGAATATAAAGCACTTGTCTAAATTATTTAAGCATAATGCAGAAAGAATTGGAATCAAAAAAACGAAGTTGCAGCATACAACAACAACAATCAACTGCATCCTTAGCAGGAATAATTACTGAATCGGGTCGTATCCCATAAAATGGGATCAGTATCGATGTTTTAAAAAAAAAGACGAGTGGATGCAGCGCCTTGCGGAATATCACATTCCATTTTTACAGGTGTCTGTATAGCTTGCCTAACCTTGTGTAGCTACTCTCCTCAATTTTGCTATTTTGAACAAAGAATAAGAAATCTAATTTTAAATTAATCAAATGTAAAATAATTACATTGTAGTTATTAAATTACACATCAATAGAAGCACGAAATTCATTTCCCTTTGTGATTAAAAAAATTAAATTAATTTATTTATTATTATTATTATATTATATTATTATTTATTTATTATTAATTATTATTATTATTATATTATATTATTATTTATTATCATACTCTATATGCACTGAAAAATATTAGATACTAATTATTTATTATTTTTATTAAAATAAGATTGCATTACTTGGACCATGTGAATCGTTGAAGTTGGATCTTAACTAGGCCATGAAAAACAGACTAGGGAAGTTGGGAACCGGCGCCCGTAAAAAACTGAATAGGTACATCACTGCCAATATATATATAATATACATATATGATATAGTAATAATATAATTAAATATCAGTATAATATACGCTATTTGCGTTATATATTTATATAATGAGCTATATATATATATATATATATATATATTATATATATATAAATATATATATAATATATTTAATATATATATAATTATATATATATATATTATATATATATTTATTATAATATGTATAAGAGGAGATTTATGATTTTTAAGTCTTTTACTTTAAGCCATGGGCGTAACCAATATTCAATTAAAGATATTCCATTCCTACAGAGATTGAAGCAAATTTTTTTTTTCTTTTAAGTTATTTCTAGTATCATTTATATTTTATTTTTATTTTTTTACATTTGCGAGGAAAAGCCCCTGTTCGATTAAACGTTTACTAAGGCATTGTTACTTCGCTTTCATCAAAACACTATTAATCAATGCTTTTTGTACTTAAAAGGTACAACAGGAAAAACAGGTACTCACACCGGGATATTTCACAAAAGATAAGATCCGGACCCTGAGGGGCGAGGGCGAGGAGGGGAACAGGGGCGAGCGTCTTTAGAGGCTAACAAAAGAAATTCAATGAAGCTACATCCTGGAGCCAGATATACTAGAATGATTACTCATATGAAGGAGCAGATTGCTAGCAGCAGAGCAAGATCTCAGACTCACCATATCACTCTTAATAATCTAGTTTACCCTTTCCAAAACTATGTCAATTCCAATTTCAACGAATATAATAAATAACGAGAGCTGAAAAAATTTCCGAATATTTTTAAATAAATCCGTGCTAAGAGCCCAACATCGCTTCAACTCTCGAAAGATAAAACAGGTTGATCAGCTTGCAGAGCTTCTAAATTGCAATTTTTCGAGATATTGTCCTAATACGAGTTTTTACTGTTTTTCGTATCAGATTCAATATCCCCCCCCCCAAAAAAAAAAAAAAAATTATTTATTTAATTATACTATATATAATATATATATATATATACTATATATATATACTATATATACGTATACGTACTATACTATGATAATATACCGTATATATTATAACTCATATATATACTATATATAATATATATATATATAGATATCCGTATAATATATATATATATATATATGATATATATATATATCATAGTACAGTGGCCGTACTTTAGGGGGGGCCAGGGGCCATGGCCCCCCCCGAAATTTTCCTAGACACTAAAATATTTAAGATCATATCCGTTATAATATTAAAGTGCAGAAAGGTTAAATTATTTGTAATATAATTCGTCGCTGTCAGGAGCAAGAATCTCATAGCGCTTCCATATAGTTCAAAAAGTAAACTTGAAAGACCAACTCAGAGAAAAAATAGCGAACATTAGAATTTCCAACAGCTGAGATTTTGTAGAAATGTGTAAGCGCCATCTGAATCTGAACTGAGGTATTGAAATTGTCCGCGATGCTACGCAGATTAGCACAAATTCAAAGATACGACCAACCATTCCCTCAACTTGACGCCCGACCCACAGACTTCATCATGATCGCCAGCAATACATTATTCCATCATACCTTTGTGCAAGTGAGATTTAATATCAGCAGTTTGCAATTTGTTAAAGTATACCGAAACGGGTAATGTTGCCATATGGAGAAGATAAAAGATTGCACGTGTAATATTTACAAGACCGAGATCTCGAAAACCCCAATGAAGATGTTAGTATAAGCAGACCTGGGATTTGATGGACACCGTTGATGGAGAATAGAGCGATCACAATCAACAACGATCTCACCAAAAGAAACCCGGTAATAAAGATTGGACTAATTCATCTATATTCTGGCTATTCGACACAATTTCCAAAGTATTTACATCGTGTTGCAATACTGGCAACTTGTTAGCCTGTGGTTTAATGCTTCAGTTAGAAAAGAAGCTTTTCACACCATTAGCGGACGTTCTGAAACCTGACTAGGAAAATACTAGTTGCGAGGATGAAAGACTTAGTGAGACTTTCCATCCTTACATACAGCACAGTCAAAAATATTGAACATACAAGATGTTGAAGTGTGTATCTATCAGACGTCGGCTCACTCTAATGTATCAAGCGCATATATGCTTTCAAAATTCTAGGAAGAGATTTTAGTAGGTTCAATAAATTACTTCCGCATTTTTCTTAGGAATTTAATATTTGTCCTTCCACTTTATATAAATATAGTAGTAGCTATATATATACTATTATATATATATATAATATTTAAAGTAATAATATATATATTTATTAATAAGATAATATTTTAAATAGTATATATATAGATATATATATAATATAATACTTAATATTATAGTATAGATATATATATATAGGTATGACCCTATATATATATATATATATATATATATAGTATAGTATATATATAAGTATCATAAGAAACGATTTTTGTTTGGCCCCCACCGAAAAAAAATTCTGGATACGCCACTGTGTATAGTATATATATAGTATATAAATTATATATAATCATAGATAATATATATTATAAGTAATACTTATATATATAGTATAATATAGATAATATATATACTGTACATCCATATAGTGAGCTATAATATAGTTATAACCTAGAATATATATATTATATATATATAATATATATATATATAAATTATATATTATACTATATTTTATATTATATTATATATACTATATATATATATAGATATATATAATATATATTAGTTTGAGACGGAAGGCGTGCATTGATTTTAAGATCAGTTTGTAAGATGTTACAAGGACAGCTAAAGATAAAACAATCATTAAGATAATCAAGAGCCAAAAGAGTAATTTTTCCTTCCGACTTATTACCCATCTTCGTTAAACATGGCGAAGTGTGCGTGCGTTACGCAATATACATGGATGGGCGTTAGTTGGTCGTTAGTGGGCGTTTGCTCCTAGGTGTGAGTTTTGCGGAAAAGGATGAATTTGGAAATGGGTGTATGTTTGTAGTTGGGGTACTTGTGAGACTGTGGGGGGTGACCGCGAGTAGAGTTTGTAGGGGCGTGGTTGTCGTGTGCTTGTGCTGGTGTGTGTCTGGGAGGTGACGGGTTTGTTTATCTGGGTGATTGGCTGAGTGTGTCTGGTGAGTGGCCTGAGGTGTTCTTGTCGTGGATGCTTTGTGGGTGTGAGTGCGTGTTCTGAGTGGTGTGATAGAGTGAGTGTAAGGGTGCTTTAAATAGGTTGTGAACTTTGTGTCATAGGTGGGATAACTACTGACTAGGTGACAAGTAGGGTGCGTGAGTAGCTGTGAAACGCTATGCGAAGAGTATTAAGTAAGCATGAGCGTAACTTGTGATATCATACGAGGCTGGTTGGCTGTATCACGTACGTTGGGCGACGTAAAGTTGGAAGCGTTGTGTTGGCGTGTGCGTATGGCCGGGTAGGCGTTACGTAGGCATTTGGTTTTGGTGTGCGGACGTAGCGAGAGTCAGTATTTTAAGTATTATGCATTGGCATGATATTTTACGTTTTTCATTTTTATTAAATATACCAATATAATTTACTGTTTTCAAAGGAAATCTCTATCAAAACATTGTGCGCGCGCGTATATGTCATACATACACACACACACATACAAACATAAAAAAGCAAGCAAGAGGAAAATTAAATTCGTCTAATTTCGAAGAAAGGCGCGAGCGACTACGTCGTTCCCGCCGCTTCTGCTTGGCACTGCTGTTGCTGCTCCTTCAGGCGGAAGACCGAAATAAATTATTTATATACAAAAAATAAATAAACAAATCAAGGAAGTCGATACTTCAAGTAATAATGATCTTATCCTCTGTAAATTTAATTAAAAGAGCCTCCCCCACACCACGACCCGTGAGTATCACCCACCTCTATTCCTCTATTATAACAAGAAATGATTTACGATATTAAAGTCATATAAACAAAACACAAAATGATACATTTCAAATACAAGAAATTACTTAATACAAGAGAGCAAACTATAAACAAAACAGCATTCAATTATAAAGACGAAGGGGTTCGCGCGCCCTCCGTCACTCGTACACACAAACGAACAGACAGACAGACAGACAGACAGACAGACAGACAGACTATGGCAAAAATCAGCAGAAAACAACACATCAAACATGAAAATGTAATCTTTTTAAAGAGTTATAATACAAAGGGAACGAAAGTGAAAAGCCAATTTCATTAAATGGATTTTTCGAATAAGAAAAAAAGAGAACAGGGGTAACACTTAATAAAATACATGTATTGGAAGTGGTAAAAGAAATACGGTTGCAGCGGGAAGCGATGATTGAAGTAATAATAATAGTAGTAGTAATAGTAGTAGTACTAGTAGTAACTACAGTAATAGTAGTAGTAAAATCACTTGAACCAGTATTAGTGATTGTAAAAGACTAGTAGTTAAGGGTAAAAAAAAGTAGTATTAATGATGATAGTAGTAGTAGTAGTATGGGGTATAGGTTATACATAGTGGTATTGGTAGTAATAGAA
Organism: Trachelipus rathkii; assembly: GCA_015478945.1. Lineage (NCBI taxonomy): Eukaryota > Metazoa > Arthropoda > Malacostraca > Isopoda > Trachelipodidae > Trachelipus > Trachelipus rathkii. The sequence goes on along the minus strand of JABUQX010070054.1, from coordinate 29,080 downwards.
AGACTAATATATTCAGTAGAAAGAATATTGATATGTCATGGGTGGTGGAGTGTGGACGTAGTTAAGTTGACGTTAGTTGTGGGTTATCTGATGGGTGTGACCGTAGGGTATATTTATATACTCCTATTTAAAGCTGAGGGTAGTGTATAGTTATCGGGTGTATTGGGGTGTGTTGATTATTGAGGGGGGTGTGTTGGTATAGTGCGGTTAGTATTATATAGGTAGAGTGAGGGGTGGGGGGGTGGTGTGGGGGGGGGTTGGTGGGGTTGGGGTGTGTGGTTTGGTGTGGGGTTGTTGGTGTGTAAGTTTAGTTAGTTAGTCTGAGTATTTGGGGTAGGGTATAATTATGCAGTAGGTGGGGTAGGAGTAGGTTTTGGTATATGTGTGATTAGGTATATTATAGATAGTCGTTGGGTTAGGTATAGTTTTGACTAGTTGTATTATATTTGGCTGTATTGGTTGAGCGGATATAGTGTTGTATATTTGGTGATAGATATTCATCGTTTGTTTTTTTGGCTTTGTGGTGCAGTAGGTCCACGCCTCGAGCTTTTGTGTTCATATATATATATATATCTATATTATATATATACGGGTTATAATGATACGGTATATATAAGTGTAGGGTGTATATGATATAGTATAGTAGTATGAGGGGGTGTAAGTAGTATATAGTGTATTAGGGTAGTGTGATGCGTAGTATATAGTGGGGGTGTAGTGTATTATAGGTATGAGTTGATGTGGTATTAGGGGATTATAGTTACGGTATGGGAAGTAGTGTGCTATTTGGTTTTTTCCTTCAGGTGGGTGTGGTAGCCTTTTACGGCCACTTTTTTGTCGATTTGATATATATGGTAGTTGTGATAGTTGAGTGGGTTATTGTAAAGGTATAGGGGTTAATTATAGTGAGGTTGTATATTTGGTAGGTAGAGTTATAGTGAGTTGATAGTATATAGTTGGCTTGTGTTGTGAGGTAGTAGGTTGTTTTATAGGGGTATATATGTGTTATGATAGAGTGTATATTATGTATATATATACGGGTAGGGTGATGAGGTTGGGTAGGTGTCGTATATCGTAATATTTAGTTATTGTTGTTTCGTGTCATTTGGATGCCATCGCCACTTTTAGTGTGCATTAAGTGATATTGAGTTATAGTGAGGGGGTGGTAATTAGGGTATTTTGGTATTGGATATATATAGTCGTGTTTTTAGATATATATAGTTGGGTGTTAGTTGATGTAGTCTATCATATATATAGATGTTGATAGGTTGTATGAGTCTAGTATGAAGGGGTATATACTAGCTGAGTGGGGATATATATCAGGTGTTATATTGTATTGTAGTTTAGGGTGTTGTAGGTTAATGTAGTGTTGATGTAGGGTACTTATATTTGGTGTGAGTTTAGTTTATGAGTATAGTGAGGTATTTGTGGGTTTATGATAAATAGAAGTAGTGAATGTACTTGATGATGAAGGAATAGGCATTCTGATCACTGGCCAATCAAGAGAAAATTTTTTTTTGTTTTGTTTTTTTTTGCTCTTCCTGCTGCCAAGGATATTTTTATCGAATTTATAGTATATCGGGTGGTGCTGATTCAGAACCAGTGAACTTAGGTTTGGTGCCAAGGGTTTGGCTCGGTATGTCTTGAATAACAGGGTGTGTCTCATCATACTTATCAGGTACAAGATGATTTGGTTTTAAGATGCGATATTTTACTATGTAATATCGTTTTTATTCTCTTTTTAAGGGGGCTGTGACTTGTTTTATAGTTACGTTTATATTTTTTCTAGGTTTCACAAACACTATGAGTATGGTAGGTCGACGGGAAATGGAGAGGGCCTGTTTGAATAACCGTATGTTTTCTGTCTATACGGTCTGTGGTGATACTATTGCCTAGGGAGAACCAGATTAGAGGAGAAGGGTTATGTACTTGTGAAACTTTGTGAAGCAAGCGAGGTTGATTTTGGGCTAAAGGGACTTTTGGAATGGGATACTGCGGGCAGACCAGGATAAGTCTTGGGGCTCTTGGCTGGGTCCCGAGTGGATTTGGGTTGTGTAAAACGTGTCGAAAATTATTATTGGAAAATTGCGAGGTCGAAGGAGGAGATTGTGTTTAGAAAATTTTGGTGTGCTATCGGTTAGTGGTGCGGGGCAAAGAAATCACCACAGTGACTTGTCATATGTGTGTTGTTTGGGTTAAGTGTTGAAGGGGGGTAGGTCAATCGTTTTACAAGCAATACTTTAGAATTCTTGATGTATCGGGATTTGGAATCAGCAAGGGCGAGCCTGCTTACTTCACGACTCGGAGACGATGTCCCTATCCCAGACCTACATTCCAGACCTAGCATTGTCTAATGAAGGAGATATGGTCAGGGATTTGTGCATTATTCAGGGGTCTGTGCGGTTTGGCGTAGGAGACGTGCTAGATTGTGGTAGTGAGTATGGAGGAGAGGGTACTTTAGCAGCAGGCGAGATGTTGTCCAGGGGAAGAGATCAGAGTGATTTGAGTAGGGAGAGTTAAGGTTCTCTCCAAGTCAAGATTAAGTGGTCTTGTTAGCATCTAGACTAAGTGAAAAGAACTGTCTCAAGGCCGAGATGAAGATACTTTTTGTTCTGTTAAAGACAAGAGAGGTAGTACTTCTTGCATATTTCATTGAAGAAGAAGACATAGTATGAAGGTTCTGCTGTAGAACATGCCTTGGACTCGCTACTCCCGAAGTGGGTTTACGCGTTAAATATCCGAGCAGAAGATGCCGATTGTTCAAAGGTATTTAGTTTCAACGATGGAGCTTTGAAGTGTGTTTTATTGAAATGGCAATAGTTATCGCATCGAGGTTCCAATGTACTCAAACAAACTGAAGAGGAATGAATTAATATAAGATGGATACTTGGCAGAGAAGTTAAGATAATAGTGATACACCAGTGGTCTTGTATGCGTTGATTTGTAAGATGTAACATCTTACATTGGGCAGCAAGCGTTCGATATACTATGAGTACCTACGTTTGTGTTGGGCTTGTTTCATATCTTGTGGGGATAGTAGGGAGGTAAGCAGACCACTGGGAAAAGCTTGGGTAGTGGCCTGCTTACGGCGAGAATATGGACTGTTAGGTGTTGCATCAAATGATCATTACCGGCTGGTGGTCGACATGGCGAGGACCACCTTGGTTGCAACAGGTAGGACAAAAATTTATTTTCCACCACTCCACAACAACTAGGACTGATGAAGCATTTGTTAGGGCCCTAAGACAAGATGGTGATGTTTTCAAATATATTTGCAGATTTTTTCCAGGTTGAGTATGGAGAAACTAAGAGCGGGAGATCTTTAAACGGCCCTCAAAATTCGGCAAATTCAAATCCAAGATAGAGGCAATTTACTAATTCCATGACTGATATTGGAAAGGTTTTGCCTGAAAAAGTTTTGTTTTGGTTGTTCAGAACTCTTTGTGGGCAAACATAAATCTGGCGCTTGCCATCTATGTAGATCTACAGAGAACTGCTTTCAGAGCTTTTAAATTTGAAAGTGTAAATGATGGAGCATAAAAGTTCATTTCTAATAGTCACTTAGATCGGTTTTCGGAACTGCTGAGATTATAGTGAGGAACAAGGCGAGAGGTTTCCTCACGATATCAGGTGATGGAAGAAAGATACCAGAGGAAATGGGATAACCACATGATGGCAGACTAAATTGTTGGAGCCTTCAAGCGTGGATTGTGTCCACATGTCTTGCATACAGAAGACAATCATATAAGACCGCGATTTGTAATGCATTAATTGTGATTTCATTGTATTGAATTGAATGTTTTAACCTATTAGCATTTTATTTACCCTTAACTCATTAACAATTTGATATATATCTTTCATGTTTTTTATTGTGAAATTACGTTACAACCTAACATAAATTGTTTTGTATTCATGTATTTTTGTGACCAACCTGTATCTCAAAAACTAGAGCAATCTAGGAAAATGGAGGTCATATTCGGAATCAGGGCAACAGTTTACCTATAAAATTGACCTTCAAATGTTTTGCCGCAAATCTTTGTTTGGCCAGTGTATTAGTTTTAACTGTCAGGTGTTGCTACCAGA
>JABUQX010070054.1:12500-22500 GCA_015478945.1 Trachelipus rathkii | reverse complement strand
ACCGTGAGATGCCCTTCTCGCGGGGGGGGGGGAAACATAGTCCTAACCGTAGTCTGGTCGCTTCCCTTTTTGCTAGCGTGGAATAGTAGTCGTTAGAGGACCGCCGTTTTCGTGTTCACTCGCATGCATCATGAGTTTTTATGGCGGTTTCTTCTTGTCTTTTATTGGTTTTTACTCTGTTAGGTTTTTACAAAAAAATGAAAAAAAATTAAAATTGTACCTGGAGTCGGTGGTTAAAATCACGTTCACTGGTTCTCTATTGGTATACTGTTTATGTTTTTGGATCATTCTGTTTTTTCGTCGAGTTACGTCCTTAAATTTGTATTCTGTTAGGTTAATTTCTATTTATATGATTCTTTGGATAGTAAAAAATTTATTATTTTGTTCAAATAAAAAAATGAATAAAAAAAAAAAAAAAAAAGAAAATCTCAAACGGAAATTTATCGAAATATAACATATTATTTAGAGTTATTTTGGTGCTTTGCTGTTTTTGGGGTTTTTTGATTATATGTGTATTGGGGTATAGGGGTTTTTGTAGTTTTTTTTATTTATGATATTATTTACTATATTAGTTATTGTTATTTTTATTGATTTTAAGTTTTTAGTTTATTATTTTTGGTAATTTTGTTTTGTATTTATTATTTTTAATATGTTGACTAAGATGGTAATTGATATTACCATCATTTATGGTTCGTATCTTTTGTGCTTTTGGATATTTTTATTTATTTATTTGATATTTTTTGATAGTATATTCACTTAAAGGTCTCTGTGGTTTCCATGCACCCTTTAACTTGTTTTTAATTGTTTATTTTGTAGTTTTATATATATTGTAAGTTTTGTTGTTTTTTTTTACTTTATTTTATGTTTATTTAATTATGCTTTTATGTAGGTTTTCTATTCCCTTTGTATTCTTTCGGGATTTTTACATTAAAAACCCTAATTTCATTTAATCCTGAATTTTTATTATTTTGTATATATATATATATTACATTTTTATTTCCCTGCGTGTTTATAGACTATTATTATTTTGTGGTGTAATTTAATATTATAGTTAGAATAGGAGCTTCTTTTCGCTCATTGTGTGTATAAACTCGCTCATTTTTTGAATTGTGATCTAATATCCTCTGTTGTTTTTAAGACGTTATTTTATATTATTTTATTTACTGTTGTGTTATTGGGTTATGTTTGTTGCCTATTGCCTATTACAGTGTGCCTTTAAGCTTAGACTTGTTAGTATTATGAGACCTGACGGTATTTTTTAAAAATATATTCAGGTATACTGTTCTTAGACCTGATGTTGTTATGTTAGATTTTTCTTTTTCGATCGCAATGTTAGAGAATATGAGAGTTTAAGTTGGAAGTTATTGTCAATATATTATTGGTTGTTTGCGTAAAATTAAATAAATAATATAACACATAGCTTGATTATTTAGGGAGAGCAGATATAGGTGTGGAGGTAATTCTTCAGAGATGTTGCCACTCTTTTGTCTGAGCTAATGACGATCTTTGGATCTGGGTAATTGTTTATATGTAGTCGTTTTTATACTCTTATTACTTAAAAGTATTTCATATGTTTTTGGTAAAATAATAATATAACCTTTTTGTAAGGACTTCTTATTAAAATAAATAATTTTTTTTTTTTAACTAAGATTTACCTGTTTTTTGCCGATGTATAGTCAAAGATTTTGCCAATTAGTTTGGTCTGTGTGTGCGTGGTCGGTCGGCGTATATTTTTGGATGCGACGGGGGACTTCGTCTTCTCTCCTGGTCTGTCCCTCCATACCGGCTGCGGGAGCCCTCTGTTAGATATATTATATATTTACTGCTTAAGGAAGATCCTGATTGGTGTTCTTTTCTTGTTTTGAAGTTGTATTTGGATATGATCTATTGGTTCTTCATGGGTGCGATCGCTTCTATTTATGGGTTTGCGTTGAAATTGTTATAATTCTCGTGCATGGGTCGTTTATCAATCAAATTAGAGTGGAAATAAGTATTTTATATATTTTTTTAGAGTTGATATTATATTAGTTTTAGGTTATATATTATATATATATATATTTTTGATTATTTTTTTCGTTTTTATATTTATATATTTATATTTTATGTTTTGTTGATTTTAGTATTTTATTTTTTATGTAGTAATGCATATTTACTTAATAAAATGATAATATTTTTGATTTTTTCTAATTTGCAAATATTTATTGATTTTTACCTTCATTTTCTGTTGTAAAGGATTGTTAGAATATTATGTATTTATATTATTTTTGGTTTTTATTGTTTGTTTTATTTTGTATTGTAATAATATTTATTTAGACTATGTGTTTGTAGGCATTCAAATATACACTTTTTATATGTTATGTTTTTTTTTTTAAGTATATTTTTTGCGGTTATAGTTTTGAATTCCAAAATAAACTAAAATGGTATTAATTCTTATATCTCTTCGTTGTTTTAATTTCCCTTTAAAATTGTGCTGTGGGTAAACAGCAGCTTTATAAGAACCTATATATTTTTATAGTAATTTATTTTTATATGTTGTTTGGTTTTTGGGGTTTTTCCTTTGTTTGTTGGTTTGGTTTTGAGTTTTTTTTTTATCGGTTTTTAATATTATCATTTGCTTATATTAGATATTACAGTATTTATTTAGTCATTTTATTACATCTTTTACTATCTACATATTTTTTTATGTATATTTTTGTGAATATTTTGTTCGATAACTTTCTACTGACTTTATTTACGTTCTCTTTTTATTTTTTTCGTTTGCTTCGGTGTTTGTTTTTTGAGTATTAGGTATTTAATGTATATGTATTAGCGTTGTATTACAAAACAAATTTTTAAACTTTTATATATAATTATTAGTCTCGCTTAGTGTTCGAGTTTGGAAGAAAATTCTATTTCTTCGGAGTGTTTGTGGGGTTGGGGAACTGAAAATATTTTAGAAATTACATACAAAATGTTTGTTTTTATTTATTAATCCTTTAACTATATTAAAAAAGAATCTTTTAAGTTATTTATGTAATTAATTATATGTGGATTTTTTGTCGAGAGAATTATTGTTGTGTATATTCAGTTTTATGCATAGTTATTTAAGCAGTTCTTTGGTGTGTGTAAACATATAAGTGCTCCTCTTTTTTTGTCATTTTTTAAATTAGTTGAATGTTTATGTTGATTTTTTAGATCGTTTTCATCCATGATGTTTGTAGTCGAGTTTTGTATCATGGTTGATATTCAATGGATTCTAGGATACTATACGTGAATTGATACGGGTTCCTCTCTAGTTTTGTGTGGACTATATTTCAATAAATTGGTATTCTGTTCTTGTATTTATGGTGCCCTTCTGCAAGAGCATGTTTTGATCGTGGTTATTAGTCTGATATAGTGAGGCATGATGCGTAAGAGTTGGTCTTTTAGGTTTTTTGAGTCCTAATATGTAATATTTGTTTCTTTGCCTTTTTATTGCTTATCAATTATCGTGTTGGTATAAGTTCGGTATTGTCTTTCCTCTATAATATTGTGGCATGCTTTTGTGTGCAGTCTACTCTTGTTGGCATTTTGGGTAATGATATAGTTTACTTTGTAGTTTCTTTTTTTGAGTCTCGATGATAAGCAGTTAATTTGGGCGAAGTTGTTATCTTGAATTTTAGTATAATATTTTTTTTCCCGGTTATATACTGTTTGATTGTACCTTTTTCTCGCAGGAATATTTAAATCTCTAATTAATTTGTGGAAGAGTTTGCTTTTTTTAATAACTATCGTCTATTTTGGTTACGTTACTGAATTTCGTAATTATTCATTCTTCTCTTTCGCAGAAAATTGTTGGCGCAACTCATTTATTACATAGCAATATTTTTATTGGAACTGTTTATATTTTACTCAGTTAAGGTTTGATATGAGTTGTATGATAAAGTTTTGAAATTAATTTCGAAGTCTTGAGTTCAATTTAGATTTATATTTAATATTATTATAGTTGCCTTTTATGATATCGTTTTGCTTCTTTTGAATTTGATAGTTATTATTAATTCATTTTTTAGTTATCTATTATTTATTTATTTGAGTTATTTTTTCATTATATGTTATATTATGGTATTTTATATAATTTTATTGTTATTTTATTATATAGTTGATTTTTTTATTGGTATATATATTTTACTATTTTATATTATGATTATATTTATAGTTTTTATTTTATGGTATTATAGTGTATGATATTTAATTATATACTTTTTTGAGTTTATTTTGTTATCTACTGTATTATCATTACTGGATCTTAAAAAGGTTGGATCTGTTTCATAATCGTGTATTCGTATCCATTTATTTTTGTTTGATATATTTTAAAAATTTCATGTATTATTGTTATAAGTATATTAATTATGTATCCATCACCATAAACTGTAGCTTTTTCTATTGTGTTTTCTTCGTGCTTGAGAGTTTTTTATACTGAAGAGAATCCTCTTTCTTCTATCTCGATTCATTTTCATTTTAAGGTCAATCTAAGTACCTTTTCGGTTTTTGGACATTTTCCTACGGCAAGTTTACAAACTAGTTTTGTATTTTTTATTTTTTCGACTAACATATTGTCAACTAAATGTTCCATCAATATATGAAGAGATCTTTGGTAAATGATGCGAGCCTTCGTGGGAAAGTTTAATAATCTTCTGCTTGTTCGTCTTCTCGGTGTTAGAAAGTGGGATGGCTTGTATATCAAAAACGTTTTCTTTTCTCTTTCAAATATAGGTTTTTAACTTGTATTCGATACTTTTATTGGCATAAGCACTTCATAGGTCCACTTTTGTTTTTTATAAACCAAAAAATATAGTTTTCTTATGGCTAGAAACCTCTGATCATGGTTTTTTTTTAATGTGTAATAATCCTGATAAATTAATTTTCTAAAACTTATTTAGCTTTTTTTATACTGTGTCATTAGTAGAGTGTTTCAAATACTATCTCTGTTCAGCTGAATATGCGACCTTGGCAAGATCTCCATTGGGAACATCGGTGGGTGGCTGATAGTTAATACCAACTTTAAAACCTGTGGGACACCAATCAACGAACTGAATGGATCTTTTGGTCTTAATGGATGCAATAGCGGCGTTAACGTCCTTGGGTACGACATCTCCTCTGTAAAGAAGACAGCAAGCCATGTATTTACCGTGTCTTGGGTCACATTTAACCATCTGGTTGGCAGGTTCGAAGCAAGCATTGGTAATTTCACCTACGGTAAGCTGTTCATGGTAAGCTTTTTCTGCAGAGATAACTGGGGCATAAGTTACAAGAGGGAAGTGGATACGTGGGTAAGGCACCAAGTTAGTCTGGAATTCAGTCAAATCAACGTTAAGAGCACCATCAAACCTGAGTGAAGCTGTGATAGAGGAAACAATCTGACCAATGAGCCTGTTAAGGTTGGCGTAAGTTGGTCTTTCGATATCGAGGTTTCTTCGGCAAATGTCGTAGATAGCTTCGTTGTCAACCATAAAAGCGCAGTCGGAGTGTTCCAAAGTTGTGTGAGTGGTGAGAATGGAGTTGTAGGGTTCTACTACGGCAGTGGCAACTTGAGGAGCTGGGTAAATGGCAAATTCTAGTTTACTTTTCTTTCCGTAATCCACAGACAATCTTTCCATAAGAAGGGAAGTGAAACCAGAACCTGTTCCACCACCGAAAGAATGGAAAACGAGGAATCCTTGAAGACCAGTGCAGTTGTCGGCAAGTTTCCTTACTCTGTCCAAAACAAGATCGACGATTTCTTTTCCAATGGTGTAGTGACCTCTGGCGTAATTGTTGGCGGCATCTTCCTTACCACTGATCAGTTGTTCGGGATGGAAAAGTTGACGGTATGTTCCAGTACGAACTTCATCTGCAAATTTCAGAAATAGTACGGATTGTTAAAAATATTTTGAGGATTTGTCTCTCTCTCTCTCTCTCTCTCTCTCTATATATATATATATATATATATATATATATATATATATATATATATATATATATATATATATATATATATATATATATATATATATATATATATATATATATATATATCTCTTTTTCTTATTCATTATCTATATATATATATTTATTTATTATTATTATTATTATTATTATTATTATTATTATTATTATTATTATTATTATTATTATTATTATTATTATTATTATTATTATTATTATTATTATTATTATTATATATTATTATTATTATTATTATTTTTATTATATATTATTTTATATAATACTAATATTATATATTATATAATTTTTTCATATATTATATATTGCTTCTATATATATATATATATATTTATATATAATATATATATCTAATAATATATATATATATATATATATATATATATATATATATATATATTTATATATATATATATATATATATATATACTATGCATATATATTCTTTCTTTCTTTCTTCCTTTCTTCTTTCTTTCTTTCTTTCTTTCTTCTTTCCTTCTTTCTTTCTTTCTTTCTTTATCCTACCTTCCTTCTCCTCCCACTAAATGTGTGGGTAGAGGTGCGTAACATGCATGGAAAATGGTACAGGGAACAGCTAAGTAGAAAACATGACGTAAGTCGAAAGGAAAGTCCACCCTTATCATCCCCTCCATAAACTTAAGCGAAAGTTCGTCGCAGTAAAAAAATCCACCTTAGGGATTTACAAGACAGCGACGGACCATTACTGTGGTATCTCGTCACAAACCCTCGACATTCACTCCTTTTATGCACCTTTCTTCCCGCCTCTGCCAAACTCACATTCCTTTCCTTCCCGCATTCCTTTACTGACCCAATCCAATTTTTCTTTGGTCTCCCAGCCGGTCAATTCCCAGCACACTTACCACTGTACATCCGCTATTATCATCCATCCTTTCTAGATAAGCAAACTTTCTCAATAACTCTTGTTTATTCTCTCATTTACGTATTTCTTCACACCATGTAATTCTCTAATACGTTCATTCCTCGTTTTATCAATTCTTCTCACACCTAACACGCACCGCAGATTAATTATCCATCTAAGCAAATTGCATCTTAGATCTATACCTCTTATTCCACATCATAGTTTCACTACTATACAATAACTCAGGTAACAAGATATCCTTATACAAAACACTGACGCACTCAAGACTTAGTCCCTTTGTATCCACCAAGGATTTAATTGCACCAGCTACCTTCCTACCATTCACAACTTTCCGCTACACTCTGCATCATCCGTCCCCTTCTCATCCAGCATATATTCTAAATATTTAAATTCAGATACATTCTAATTGCTCACCATCCAACATGACTTCACATCGCGGACTCTCCTCACCCACTTCCATCATCTTACTCTTATCTACATTTACCTTCAAACTCCACCTTTTACTCACCCTTCCAAACCACTCTACCAATCCTCTCAAACTTCTTCCGATTCGCCACACAAAACCAAATCATTGGCGTAAAATAAGAAGGCATCCTATACCCTCTCTTATATTCTCCACCATTCTATCACCTTCTCCTACCATCCTTACATCTAATTATTTCATCACCCCATCCATATACAAATTAAATAACCAAGGAGACATAACACATCTCTGTTTCACTCCGCTATCATTATTTTTAACAACACTTTCAACTCCATTTATTCTTACACACACTTCACTATCGTCATATATACTTTTGATTCCATTCAGAAGCCTGCAACAAACACCATATATCACAAACAACTGCCACAGAGGTTTCCTATCAAACCAGTCGTAGGCCTGTTGTAAGTTCATAAAACCTAATAAACACATTTTTTTTATTCTTCTCTCTCATTTTCTCAATCATTTGTTTCAATGTGAAATGCATATGGTATGGGGGAGCAAATTATTTGTTAAAAGAGAGAAGTTTTTTTTTAAAACAATTAATTTATTTTATTTTTCTATTTTGACTAAAATTTTGTTTGTAACATAAGGAGGAAGTTAATTCAACCTATTCTAAATGACGGGAGCAAATTTCAAATGATAATATATATATATATATATATATATATATATATATATATATATATATATATATATATATATATATATATATATATATATATGCTATATATATATATATATACTAATATATGGCATATGTAATATGTAACAACAATGTAATATATGTATAACATAATGTAATATTAGCAATATAGAAATATGTTTATATGTATATAATAATAATATATATATATAATAACTATGTAATATATATATATATATATATTAACATATATAATAATAATAATATATATGTAATAATATAATAATATATATAAATAACAATAATAATATAATATATATAATATAATAATAATAATAATAATATAATAATACATATATATATATAATAATAATATAATAATAATAACAATAATCAATAACCAATATAATATATATATATAATATATATATATATCTTCATGTATATATATATATATATATATAATAACATATATATATATATACGCTTATAACTATATATATATATATATATATATATATATATAACTATAACTATATAACTATATATATATATATATAACCTACATATATATATATATATATACATATATATATATATATATATATATATATGAAACAAAATTATTTACACTCAATGAACTAAGTACAAAAATTATATAACTAACCTACAACAGAAGGTTCTAAATCGACAAAAACGGCTCTGGGAACATGTTTGCCTGCTCCAGTTTCATTGAAAAAGGTGTTGAAAGAATCGTCGGCGCTTCCAAGCATTTTGTCAGAAGGCATTGAGCCATCAGGAGCGATGCCATGTTCGAGGCAGTAGAGTTCCCAACAGGCATTACCCATTTGGACACCGGCTTGGCCCACGTGGATCGAAATGCACTCACGCTGTTCAATAAAAATAGCATATTTATAATAATAATAATAATAATAATAATAATAATAATAATAATAATAATAATAATAATAATAATAATAATAATAATAATAATAATATTATAATTATTATTAATAGTAATAATAATAATAATAATAATAATAATAATAATAATAATAATAATAATAATAATAATAATAATAATAATAATAATAATAATAATAATAATAATAATAATAATAATAATAATAATAATAATAATAATAATAAATAATATTAATAAGAATATATAATAATAATAATAATAATAATAATAATAATAATAATAATAATAATAATAATAATAGTAAAATTATTATTACTATATTTATTATTGTTATTCATTATTATTATTATTATTATTATTATTATTATTATTATTATTATTATTATTATTATTATTATTATTATTATTATTATTATTATTATTATTATTATTATTATTATTATTTTCTCTTGTTTGACAATTTCTACTCTTTTTACTTTCACTCTTTAATAGAAGAAATTATAATATATCCAATAACAGAAAGAACAAACAGGAAAATCGTTACCAGCTCAAGTTCATCATAGGTTAAGATATAATAATAATAATAATGATAATAATAATAATAATAATAATAATAATAATAATAATAATAATAATAATAATAATAATAATAATAATAATAATAATATAATAATAATAATAATAATAATAATAATAATAATAATAATAATAATGATAATATTAGTACTGTCTTAGTAATGATAACATTCTCTCTCTCTCTCTCTCTAATATAATAATAATAATAATAATAATAATAATAATAATAATAATAATAATAATAATAATAATAATAATAATAATATTAATAATAATAATTAAAATAAAATAATAATAATAATAATAATAATAATAATAATAATAATAATAATAATAATAATAATAATAATAATAATAATAATAATAATAATAATAATAATAATAATAATAATAATAAATAATAATAAATAATAAATAATAAAGAATAAATAATAATAATAATAATAATAATAATAATAATAATAATAATAATAATAATAATAATAATAATAATAATAATAATAATAATAA
>JABUQX010070054.1:5000-7500 GCA_015478945.1 Trachelipus rathkii | reverse complement strand
TATATATATATATATATATATATATACTGCTATATATACTCATATCTATACCATATCTCCTCTCTATCCTCTCATATCTCAAACTCTATATCTATATGTGTATCATATGCCATATCTTAATAATAATATCTAATAATAATAATATATATATATATCTATATAAATATATATATATAATATATATGTGAATAATAATAATAATATGTATATCTTGCATGTATGTATATGTTTATATATATAATATATATATATATCATCTATATAGCATAATATATATATATATATAATATAATATATATATTAATATAATAATAATATATATAATATATATATATGCAGAAATAATATATATATATATATTAATATATATATATTATATATATATATTTAACTATAATATATTATATATATATATATATATAATAATAATAATAATATATATATAATATATATATATATATATATATGAAATATATATATATATACGAAGTCAATAATAATATGTATGTATATATATAATATAATAATAATATATATATATATATGATATATATATATATATATACATACATATATATATATATATATATATATATATATATATACTATTTACTCTTTATATATATATATGTATGCATAATATATATATATATATATAATATATATATATATATACTTATATATATATATATGTATAATATATATATCTATATATATATGTATGTATATAATAATATACATGTATATATATCATCATCATATGGAAATTAAAAAATATACATATACATATATATACTATGCTGTAACTAATATATATATATAATAATATGTATATCATATATATATATATATATTCTCATATATATATATATCTATATATAATATATACATCTATATATCTATATCCATATCATTACTGTTCCATTTGGGGTTTAGCCGGTTTCACCTCCTTTTTGGATGGGTTGAAGCTAGGAAAACAGAGGCGACATAAACTGTCCCATACTTTCTCTGACTCCTTGACCTCTTTCTCTCGACGTGACGTTGGCGCACTATATCTTTTCTATAGGTATTACAACGGCGGGTGCTCGAGGAAATTGACCTCTCGCATTCCTCAACCACTGAGTCGCCCTCGTAACACAAGAGGGGCCTTGTTCTCTCATGAAAATTATTGTGAATATTGGAGACTCAAGGATCACTCGTTATGGTACCTCCTTCTTTCCAACCACATCTGTTTGTGGGACTCACTTGCTTCTTTATTTTGCCATAATGTTTTGATACCTCTATTTAAATCATCTGTACCTGAGAGAATTGTGCTAGGCAAGGGTCAGGTGGGTTACTTTTCCATTTATTTTAATTTTGCTTTTCCTTTCATGTAATTTTTGTATTATTTATTAAATTTGTTTTTCCTCCTTTTTGATGGGCATTGCCGTGAGTGATTGAAGTATCGTAGCAAAAAAAAAAAAAAAAATATATATCATATATATATAACTTTCTTATATATATATATCTATATATATATATACATCATATATATACTCTCTATATCTCTATATCTCTATATATATATATATATATATATATATCTCTATATCTCATATACCTATATCTTTCTTATATATATAAATATATAAGGCCGTAGTCAGGGGTTGAGGGTGTCTGAACCCTCGAGATTATTTAAACTATCAAAATTTTTTATGATTCTGTCTCTTAATTTTAATTTATTAGAATATTTAAAGAAAAAATCCATAACAAATTAAGAGTATATATTAATAAAATTGAGGAAAATATACTTGTGGTTTGTGAAGAGTTCTGAAGTTTAGTGTCTGTTGAAAGCACAAAATGATATTCAGCGGATGCGATACTACGAAGCTTGAATTAAATAACGGCTTTCTGATTGATCAACGACATGAGGGTGCAGCAACAAGGAGGAATGGCTTTAGATAGGACATAGAAGTAGTGTTCAAGCTTTCGAAAATATGCAGCGGAAATATATATTTATTGCTGTTAACATTCATATACTATATAGAGTACAAAAATGATTCTGTTTTAATATTAAAAATAGGAAAGATTTTCAATGAAAAAAAATTGTACAAAACTAACATTAATGTACGAAACAAGGTCGGTGGAAAGCAATGATGGATTGTTACAATTTAGATGCTTTAAAGGAGTTTGAAATGGATCAAGATCTTGAACCTTCTTCAAATGCCTTAATTCTTTTTAAATTTGTGATCACGGGCTAATTGGCTATAAGTTTAATAATGATTTCAATCAATGAAAACTTTTCAAGCACTGTGGAAATTGCAAAGTTGCAACAGAAATTCTGCTTTCTGTTAACGAAGAAATGAGTATTCCCAGTGTTAGAATCCAGTGTAATACGAAAGAAATAAAGCAATCGCGATTCCATTTCTTGATAATTTTTCAAACCAGTTATTCACATCCATCCTTACCAATCTTATTGAATTGATTCCTTCGATATCTATTAAAAATTTACAAATTTTAT
>JABUQX010070052.1:20000-22691 GCA_015478945.1 Trachelipus rathkii | reverse complement strand
GAGATGCCCTCTCCTTTGACACTTGTAGCACGTGATCACCGCCCTGGGCTCACTGCTACTGCGACGATGACTCTGTCTGTCGCCGCTTCCGCTACCGATCTTACTTTCATTGTTTGTTACCCTTGATGTATGTTGGTCACTGCTTTTATGATTACTATTCGTAGAGTAACCACTGCCTCTCGATCTAAAATTATTATTATTGTTATGATGGCTTTTATCCGCGTGATTGTGATTCCGTGCGTGACTGTTTGTTACGAACTTTAAACGATGAGCTTCCATGTATCCCTCTGAACTAGCTATGATCTCTTCCGGTATCTTCTTCTTTGTTTCCCTTAGGTAAGTAGCGATCTTTCGGGACGGTATTTTAAATACTGCTCCACTGAGAAAACTCAATGCAGACTCAATTCTTGTCAGGGATGTCAGTGTTACATTTGCTGCAGTAAATCCACTCTCAGAGCTTTCAAATTATCTTTGTAAGTACCCACCTAGATTATATCCTCCGTTAGACTCATGGTCTTGTCTTAGCGCAAAAAGTACCCACTTCAGAGACCTACTCACTAACCAAAGCTCTTTTTGACTTTCATAATTCTTCAGCTCTTCGACAGGCAAATTGTTGAACACATTAACAGCCTTACTTGTCAAGAAAGACCCTAAAACAAACGCTCGCTTTTCCTTAGGGATGTCGTTCGCCTCCGCTTGTTTTTCGAACATTAACAAGTCATTCCCCTATATCATTTCCTTTCTCACGAAGCATGAAGTTTCAACTTCGGGATTTACTGGCGTAGGAAGTGCTGTGGCTGCTCTGAGTTGCTTTGTGAAGCTACTGTTTGCATCATCGTTTGACGCTGTTATCCTTCAGTCATCTAGCTTCATTTGCAAACACTCCTCTTCCTTGTTTCTCTGCACTCCTTCTCTTGCCTCAAACTTGGGACTCTTTGAGACTCTTCAGCTTTCCCACCTTAGCTTTTTCAACTTCAGCTTCAGTGTCTTCAAGCTTAGCTTATCTCCCTTCAGCTTTCAAGCTTAGCTTTCTCCCTTTCAGCTTCAAGCTTAGCTTTCTCCCTTTCAGCTTCAAGCTTAGCTTTCTCCCTTTCAGCTTCAAGCTTAGCTTTCTCCCTTTCAGCTTCAAGCGCTAACTTTTTCTCTTCTAAAGCAGCAGCTATCTTCTGTTGTTCGACTCTGCCTTCCTTAGCTAACTATTCTGTTGCTCAGCGCAGGCTTCTTGAGCATCTATCTCTTAATGCAGAGGCGAGTTCCTTACCCGACAAACCTAATGACTTGCATAATTCTACAAATTCATTGTTAGAAGAAGCCATTGTTATAATCGTTGTATTCCAAACAAATTATATAATATACCGTTCGCTAACAAAGTCACTTCTTGACGCACGAATCGCAAATCACGTTTTCTACCAAAAATTCGAAATTTTGCTCCCACTGATACACGCAGGAAAACAAATTTCTTACCACAAAATTAACGATATATATATATATATATATATATATATATATATATATATATATATATATATATATATATATATATATATATATATATATATATATATGTATATAACAAAAAATATACAATATATATATATATATATAATATATATATATATATATAGGTTTAAACAATTCATAGTAAAATTTGCAAAAATCTTGTGGGAAAACAGTATTTTCGGTCCTAAACACAAACAGGGTAAAATCAGGAATTCCGAAACTACTATTTTCGCTTCACTCAACTTTGTAAATTTTACTTTCTATCTAAACAATATTAATAATATATATATATATATAATAAAATATATTATATATATATATAATTATATATATAATATATATATATACTAATATATTATATATAATATATACTATTATATAATATATATATATTATATAATATATATATATTATATATATAATATATATAATATATATATATACTATCTAATATAATAATATATTATATATATATATATATATATAACTACTCATATAATATACTATATATTATATATATATATATATACCAATATATATATATAATATATATATAATATATATATAATATATATATATATATATATATAATATAACTATATATATATAAAAAAATATAAAGTATTAAAATTATTCCAGAGTTTAATTGTTTCAAGTAATGGGTATTGTTGCAATAGTAAAATACAATTTCACCAATACCGGCATTTAAAAATCATATTACGTTCAACTTCAAGAAAATTAAACCGTACAAACGGACTACATTGGACAGTTAGAACACAATATCAAACATATATCCCAAAATTGCCGATAATGGTGAAAATACTTAAACAGTAACTCTAGCACAGGTTCTAGCAAAGCAATTACGAATGGATACACTGTGCTCAAATATTCAGCAGAATGGCAAAATCAATTCACAACAAGGAATTCAATGATAACGAGATAATGACTGAAGGGTTACAAAATAAAATCCCGGAACAGGAACGCCCAATTTAAATGTAATGCGACTGGATGAAAAGATATTAAATTATATGTCAAAAACTTACTCTTCGAACTGAATAAACAATTCCTTGGCCAGGCCCCCGTTAACAATCCAACCAACTATCACTTTTTTAGATTCTCAAACCTATATATATTGTAACAGTATCTAGACCTCCTGTTGTATGAGTCACCGGCCTGGACAATAATACGTGC
>JABUQX010070052.1:12500-15000 GCA_015478945.1 Trachelipus rathkii | reverse complement strand
ATAGATATATACTATATATATAGATATATATATATAATTAATATATATATATATATATATATATATATATATATATATATAGTATATATATATATAATTATATATACCCATACACCAACGAAATATATATATATATATATATATATATATATTATATTATAATATATATATATATATATATAATATATATATATATATATATATCATATAATATATATATATATATAATATATATATATATCTATATATATATATTATTCACGAACCATGTTCCTCATTGCTGAAGGGTGGTGTTGGTAGTTGAAAGGTTTTGAGATTACAACACCATTCACGCAATTTGTCTGATAGTTTCCCTATCTATCTGACCTTCGTATTGTTTATAATAGGCGTTTTCGTTTTTGCATTTGTGCTTACGGAACGTAAGAAATGCTCGAGTTTGCTTTCGTTTTTGTCAAACAGCGCAAAAATCGTAAAAGAAACCACACGTAAGGAATTTCCTTAATTCTATAAGGTTGCTATTTTTCTGTGATTGGGGAATTTAGCACGTTCTTACGAAAATGTTGTGTAAACCAAAAAAATGACAGCGTGGTAGGCCCGTTTGAATTTGATGAATATTTCATTCATTAAAATCAGCTTTAAATCTAATTTCTTCCAAATCAATAAACTTCATCACAATAGTTATCAATTTTTTGTATATAAACCATTTGTTGTTTGTTTTTTTCTGTTTATCCGAAATTGACGAGCTCCGTTCACAACAGCTGCTTTCAATTGTTTGCAAAACAAAAGTAAACCTCATGAGAAATCGTGTTCGTTTTTGCACAAAATTCGGGCAATTAGTACAGGCAATAGGAGTGCCAAAGAAGTCTTATGGATTATTTTAAGTGTAGGTTTAAGTGTTTTATATTAAAAAGATTCCAATTTTTTAAGTTCTTTCACGTTTAAGAAGGCATTTATGAAAGAGAATGGGGAGGAGATTAGTTCGAAAGAAATGCCATGGTTTGAAGGTATCGCATCTTTTAGTTGTTAGGAAAAGTTTGGACCTAACATAGTCAATGTTACAGTTGCACATTTGGCATTTGTATACGATGTGCGACCTCAAGTTTCATGGATTTGCTTTTTATAATCTTAAAGAAACTCGCCAATTGAGTTGTTGTTAATAAAAAAATAAAAGAAACTTGCATTGTGGAAGTTTTTGTTTAGAATGTTTCTAATCTGAAAGTTAAGATCTTTTTGGAAAGGGGTCCAATGCAGGGAAACCGAGCATAAACAGGAAGTTTTAGGAAACAAACAAATGCAGTAGTTTAGGGCGATAAATGTTATCGAGAAACGAGAATAAACGAAGTTAATCAAAAAAAAAGTTAGAGGATAAAGGGCTAAAGCTAAAAAAATTTACGGAGGAAAGATTGATTTTCTTCATAGGCATAAATACAAACTTCCAATGCAGAACAAATTAACCTATTAGAGCCCTTTGTGTATGCGAAGACCTGTAGACTGCATTTTATGATTAAGGAAGATAGAAATAAAGAAATTAGTTTCCAAAAAAGTAGTTAAGTGGCTTGCCATAAATAGAACCTACTGCAAGCCACTTAATTATTTACATCGGGCACTAATCTTTCTTAGGTAGTTCTATCTCTCCTCTTAATCATATTCAGTAATAATACGCATAGCGTTTGCGCATTGAAGAACTTTAGCACTTTCTCTTGGCTTTTAATTAGACGTTTTCGGTTTGTCAGCTCATTTGTCATTGTGACGTTATCTCGATTAAGAAATGCTCACACAGTTTTAGCCCCAATTTTCTGTGTCTTCAAGGTTCCACACTTCTCTGTTAAAGGGTCAGGGCGAAACGTTTTAAATATTGCTTGAAAGGTCCCGCGGATGTGGGTATGTAGATTCCAAAAAGTCCGGAAATTTTAAAATTTCAAAACATATGGAAGAAAGATCCATGGACGCCAATTTACAGTCTTTTTTATATATCTTTTTTCTACGTTATAATTTAGGAATGAGAGATGTATTTGATTAGTGAATGAAAAGGATGGGTGAGGAATGACATTCCATAAATCTACTACTATCCTGTTTCTTTCTATTTTTAGTTTCACTATTACCTACTATTCTTCCTATTCTGTCTGTAGAGTTTTCTAAGTTCATCTTTCCTATTTGAGTGATTGGTAGTTGGATGGTGTTTTAGACTGTGATTAACTTATGACTTAAATCTGCTTATTCTTTTTCTTTTTGAGGGATTGTATACTTTTTGAAAGTTCGTTTTTCTATCCCTCTCTCACACTCTCTTTTTTATTTTTTTTTTTTTGATGTTGAAAATTTAATTTTGGATTTTTGTGCAGCTGACAGCCGAAAATCTCTTCAACACCAAACCATTACAAAATGTTTCTGTTCAAACCAAAATGTATTTCTAAAATGCAAACTGGCTTTTTTTAAAATGCTTTCCTTAGAACGTGAATCATTTTTACGAAAGTTCCAAACATCAGACCCACTTGGTCCATTC
>JABUQX010070052.1:0-2500 GCA_015478945.1 Trachelipus rathkii | reverse complement strand
AAAAGTTCCGTTCCGCCGGATCACTAGTCGTCCGTCACCAACACGCACTACCTCCTCAGACCAAAACCAAATTTCTGGTTCCAGTACATCCCTAGTCTCTACTGATGTTGTTGCATGTTCAGTATCTGAGGTCGAAAACACCCGTCCTTGTCCGTAGTCTGACCTTCCTTTCCTTACACTATCTCCCGGAAACGTTCCGCATCAGTTTCAACTGGGAAACAACACTGCTCTCCTAACGGTCACGATCGCTAATCCGAAAGTGGATCTTCCCGAGCCAAACATCCCTACTCGTTTGCGTATCGGGTTACCGACTTCTTAAAACAGAAGTACCCCGTTTGGCCTGAGGGTTCCCATTCTCTCCAGCCAAAACGTGCTTGCCGCTCAGACCACTCGCGTGGTAAACCTGAGACTAGTGGGTCACCCTCTCCCACGATGGTGTCCCGCACGCTGCCTAGGACAGAACCGCATCGATCTTACTCGAGTAATTCCGAAACTTATTCGGATGCCACCATGGACTTCTGCTGAGAGTGATAGCTCTGTCTCGCTCTGCGGCGACGGGGGGCTGGTTGGTTGATGGGGCCGGGAGGGTAGTGTTTTCTCCTCTCTCTCTCTCTCTCTCTGGCTCCGCAGTACCTGCGCCCGAGCCGTCGGCCCTCTCTCTTCTGTGGGTGGATCCTGCGACTTATTTCCCAGTTTGTCGCTTGACCCGCCTGGAGTTGGCATTCCCCAATGTTTCTCTCACCACTCTTTCCAGACCATTGATGTTGCCGCTCCTTCTGGTGCCGCAGAGGTCCCCTTTTATTTCCTTTTTTTTTGCGCGATTGCGCAGCCCCCTTCCCAGTCTGCTTAGAAGTCTGGCAGGGGTGACTTTTGGTGACTTTTGGTGACTTTTGGTGACTTTTGGTGACTTTTGGGGACCAGTCACCTAAAGCTGCCAGGCGCCCCTCGGTCCTACCTTAGAGGGCCCTTACATTTCCCTATCTGTTCGTTGTTGGGCTCTTTTTTCCCCCGCGATATGGCCTTCAGATTTGTGCGTCACTTAAGTGGCTCTCTCTGTCACCCTCAGTCTAGTCATCTTGCCAGACGGTTGAGCTCCCTCTCAGCAGATAGTGACTATTGTCACGGATCGCCCGAAAATTTGATTGTCTTCTTTCTTGATCAGGAGCAAGTTTAATTCAATGGAACTGTCGTGGATATTTTTCTAACTACGAAGAATTTAAGAGACTAATTTGTAGCTCATCAACCGATGGCTATATGTTTGCAGGAAACTTAAACTTCGACAAATCCCTTTTGCCTCGCCCCTGGAGCCCTCATCTAAACACTAGACCATCGGAGGTGCTAATCGATAGAAGGTGGAGGCAGCGAATTATTTTCAAACAAAAATCCTGTCCCACCTTCACATCAACAAACACTCTCCAACCCCAACACCTCCTCCAAACTCCTGCTACAATCCTGCCGTGGCGGCTAGAAATCCTCATCTGTTTCCACGCCAACCTTACACTTGTCCGCCTCAGCTGCTACCTGGCACATAAACAATAGAAATACAAAATAAAATAACTAAAATACAAACACCCTATATATGCTATTGTTCGGCCAAGGAAGAGATATGCTATCCTAAAGCTACTTATACCTCCGCCACCCACTGTGGGAAGATTCTGTTATTTCCCCCAATGCTGCATTAGAAGTTATATAGCCCCCCGGGGGGATTTTACAGGATTTCTTCTCTTGGGATATATACATCCACCAGCCCCAGATCATTCCACTTTGAGACGTGTTTGATACGCGGCACTTCTTTTTCTTTTGACGGTCTCCCTGTGTTCCATCTCGGCTTTCGATAAAAAACAAGCTCTTCCTGCCTGGAAAATGTCGGCTTTCCTTTGGCCCTCGACCAAAACTAACCTACATCGTCACTTCACTTCCCCATCCTAGCCCGCAGCAACGAACCTTACTCTAGCTTGGCGGATATGCACGAAGCCGAATTGGCCGTTCCTGTTATCAGGCCACTTTCCATTCTTCCCTTACATCAACTGTGTCCCGTTCCGGACGGAAGCCTTACCGCATTGCATGGAAAGATCCTCAAGCGGCTGTGCGACCATATCCCCCGTTCCTCTGAGCACCGCAAATCTACGACTCCTCGTTGGAGCCGAGAATGTGCTCGAGCTGCTCGAGAAAAGCGTTGCCTCTATAAGTTGTACAAGCTTACCCAACTCCTTCCAAGCTTGTTCTTTTTAAGGCTGCGGCTGCTCGGTCGAGGACTAGGAAGCAATTTTTTAGGAAGCAATTTTTCCGGAACTACGCCTCCACTGTTACATCATCTACACTTGTTTCATCAGTGTTTAAGGTTGTGAGTAAGATTTCCAGGAAAACACCTTCAGACCCCCCCCGCCCTCCCCATTACTCCCTAAAATATGGCCACAGCCCTCTGATGTCTCTCTGCTCTGGACTGGCATGCTGATAAGGTGGGCTTTCACTTTGCCTCCTGCTCCAGTGAGTCCCAATC